>CM058044.1:39355159-39510386 GCA_030169165.1 Centaurea solstitialis | reverse complement strand
ATTATATTATTTACTAGTTTTGATCCCGTGTAATACACGGGATAATTTCAATAAATTAAGTCATGCCAAAAACCTTATATTACAAATATGAATTGTTGTGTTATTGATCTTTTAACATCAATATTATTTTCTATCAAATACATTAATTATATTAAAAAAAAGTACAAACTTTATTTATTTTTAATTTAATTCAATTGATATCAAATTATCAACAACGAAAATATAACAAAGACATTTTATAGATCAAACTATAAACTATCTTTGACTTTAAAATGACGTTAATATACTTTCACATATAAAGAGAAGGGTATACATACAAAAGTGTACTTGGATTGAAATATAATAATAGATACGTTTAACAAAAATTTGTTATAAAAATATTAATTAACTATTATATTAAAACTCAATGATTATCTTCATTATATTTAAAATGAAATATTTATTTTCTATTTGATGACGTTTATCAATTAGTTACATGAATACAAATATAAATTATTATATAATGTGGAGAAGAAAACTTAGTTATGCTTCTACTGATGTAGATCAAAAAACTAAGAAAAAGTAAATCAGGAGAAAATCAAACCATATGATTTAGTTCATCATAAGAAAACATTGACACAAATTTTCTTACCATTCTTCAAATAATTGCAAAAACAAATAATAAAATAAATTTTATGCATGAATGTTCTTCGAAAAAATGGTTGACAAACTTACCTAAGACGTTTGCAAAAAGAGTAATGGAGGAATTTGAAAAATTAAAATGGAAAAGGTAAGGTTTATACGTTTTTGTTAAATCTGCTTAGTATTTAAATATCAATTTAGGGAGAGAGATAGAGATATAGATGACTTGATATCAATAGATAGAGAATATCAATTTAGGGAGAGAGATAGAGATATAGATGACTTCATACCAATAGATAGAGATAAAATTTGTTACATTTAATAGATAATTTTGGATTAATTTTTAATAATTTTAAATTTTGAATCAGTGGCATGTGTCAACATATGACACATGACACATATGCATATGATGTGGCAATGGCTCACCAGAGCGCGACAAGTGTCAATGTTTTATAGATCAAACTATAAACTATCTTTAACTTTAAAATGACGTTAATAGACTTTCACATATAAAGAGAAATGTATACATACAAAAGTGTAATTGGACTGAAATATAATAATGGATACGTTTAACAATAATTTGTTATAAAAATATAAATTAACTATTATATTAAAACTCAATGATTATCTTCATTATATTTAAAATGAAATATTTATTTTCTATTTGATGACGTTTATCAATTAGTTACATGAATAATATGGAGAAGAAAACTTAGTTATGCTCCTACGATGTAGATCAAAAAACTAAAAATAAATAAATCAGGAGAAAATCAAACCATATGATTTAGTTCATCATAAGAAAACAATGACACAAATTTTCTTACCATTCTTCAAATAATTGCAAAAATAAATAATAAAATAAGTTTTATGCATGAATGTTCTTCGAAAAAATGGTTGACGAACTTACCTAAGACGTTTGCAAAAAGAGTAATGGAGGATGTTGAAAATTAAAATGGAAAAGGTAAGGTTTATATGGTTTTTGTTGAATTTAATTAGTATTTAAATATCAATTTAGGGGGAGAGATAGAGATATAGATGACTTCATACCAATAGATAGAGATAAAGTTTGTTATATTTAATAGATAATTTTGGATTAATTTTTAATAATTTTAAATTTTGAATCAGAGATATAGATGACTTCATACCAATAGATAGAGATAAAGTTTGTTATATTTAATAGATAATTTTGGATTAATTTTTAATAATTTTAAATTTTAAATCAGTGTCATGTGTCAACATATGACACATGACACATATGCATATGATGTGGCAATGGCTCACCAGAGCGTGACACGTGTCAATAAGTTACTATTTTATTATATATAGATATATTAAGGAGGAATCAAATACAAAGCAACATATTTCATACAAACTTTGCAAATTATTGTTTTTGTTCCTTTTCTCATTTTCTATATTAAAGGGATGCATTGTCTTCTCACATTTTGATTTATTTAAAGTCGGTATCTTTAATTAATTCACAAGATTTTATGAGGATATTTATTATACATGATTCGCACATGATTTATTTATAGTGATTATTTTAATTAGTAATTTTTTGTTAATATAAAATCATATTTGATTTGCATATAATTTATTGTTTTTTTTTGTTTTTATTTAAAATAATTAGTGTTATCGTTGAAATCCTCATTTTATTCATAATGTATCTATTATTTTTTAATATAAAGATTGATAATGGTTTCATTGTTTATTAGAGTTAGCTGAGAAACATGAAAAGTGGTCATCAATCGTTGATGACAAATAAATGCACAAAGAAAAGATGCACCGGATCAATTCTCTTGTAAAACATAATTCATAGAAGGATATCTATTTAAAAGAATACAAGAACCAACAAAATCATATATGATTCATGGGACTTTGCAATTCGTTGTCAAAGTCATCTGCGTGGCCTTTTTCCAAACTTAATGCAAAATCATGTATGATTTTGTTTGTTAGAGTCCCACATCGACTAGACTTGGACCAAATCTTCACTATATATATGTTGGAACCCCCTTCTCTCCTCAAAGGCTCTTTTGGAGATTAATTTTGGGGTTCCACATATTCTCACATGGTATCAGAGCCAAGGTCTACCACTCTAGGGACAGACACGTCGGCACTCTCTTGGTCGTTCCTGGTCGTCTCCTGGCCCTCTCGTGGTCCTCTCCTAGCCCTCCATCTAGGGATGGCAACGGGGCGGGTTTGGGGCAGGGATTGGTCCCCCCGTCCCCGTCCCTGTTTAAAAAAACCATCCCCGTCCCCGCTTAAAAACCTGCGGGGATTTAAACGGGGATCCCCATCGGGTAATCGGGGAAACCCGTGGGGAAACGGGTATCCCCATTTAGTATAAACGGTTAATTAACGTGTTTCACCGCGGGATCCCCATCATCATTTAAACTTTACCACAAATCCACAAGTCTCGAAAAAAGATATACTAAATTACCTAACATTCTCGAATCCATTCTCTAAACATATTCGAAAGAAAATTAAAGTCCTAAAGTTGAAATGTATCCAAAATAGTAACAATTTAGCTATATATATATAGTTTAAATGCATCCAAAATATTAACAGTTGAAATGTTTAAAAAAAATTATATATATATATATACACGACCAAACATAAAAACCATTTAGCTATATATATATATTGTCTACTAAACAATCATAAAATAAAAATAATTTTAGGGGTAAAATCGAGGGTATATTCGGGGATATAATCGGGGAAATATTTGGGGATATAATCGGGTAATGGGGTCGGGGATTGGTCCCCCCGTCCCCGTCCCCGTCCCCATCCCCGTTAAAATAAGCGGGTTTTCCCCATCCCCGTCCCCGTCCCCGTTTACCGTCCCTAAACCCGCCCCATTTATTTCGGGTTTCGGGTTTCCCCGTCGGATTCGGATCTTTTTGTCATCCCTACCTCCATCTAGCCTCATTGGAGGGGGCGTGTTAGAGTCCCATATCGGCTAGACTTGGACCAAATCTTCACTATATATGTTGGAACCCCCTTCTCTCCTCAAGGGCTCTTTTGGAGATTAATCCTAGGGTTCCACATATTCTCACATGGTATCAGAGCCAAGGTCTACCACTCTAGGGACTAACATGCCGCCTTTCTCTTGGTCCTCTCGTGACCCTTCTAGGCTCTCTATCTAGCCTCTGTTGGAGGGGGCGTGTTAGAGTCCCACATCGGCTAGACTTGGGCCAAATCTTCACTATATATATGTTGGAACCCCCTTCTCTCCTCAAGGGCTCTTTTGAGGACTAATCTAGGGGTTCCACATATTCTAACATTGTTGGTTCACGTGTTCTTTTAAATATATACCGTTCTCGTATGATCCTCTTTATATATGTGTGTGTGTGTGTTATTTTATATCTATATTATGGTTCACAATACAAATAACCTACATTATATTTGCTTGAAATCGGTTATGCAATGACGTGGTAGGTCATACAGAGCCCTTGACCTTTGGAACTAAAACGTGATAGAGAGCAAAAGGTTAAGAGATCATTGGCAAGGTTAACATCGAAACGACTTAAATACGTATGTGTCTTCTCTTATACATCACATACGATACACCCATAAAATAGACGCAATACTAAAAAAACGTTTATTATCAAACATATTTAACCCTTGATCTTAAACACTTTAAGGGTAGCTTCACCATCGCCTCGCTGTTCTCTGTTTGCCTGAAGAAAGTCTTTGTAAGTGAAGGCCCGATAAACAGGGCCACCATCTTTCTCAAGGAGTGCCTTCGCAGGTTCAATTACAGTATTGCTATGAGTGCCAATGAAGCTAGCAATGGTGTATCTTGGCTCTTTTGAGTTCGTTACAACTCTATGCTCTACACTTTCAAGCTTTCCGTTACTAATAACCTGAAAAGATTTAAAAACCAATGCAATTGTTTGATTTCTTTAATTTTGTATATAAAGCTACTAGTAAGTGGACCACCTTATTGTAAATATTTTGAACACACTTAAACAATGAAATATTCTAAAAAGAACTAAATCAACCAACTTCGATCAAGTTAGGGTTCATGTACCTTTAGTAGTTGACCAACGTTGACCACAAAAGCATTAGCTATGGGTTCCACCCCAGCCCATTGTCCATCCTTCATCACTTGAAGCCCACACATATTTCCTTGATAAAGGGTCGTTATGATATATGGGTCGGAATGTTTTACTATTCCTAAGGTCAAACTTGGATCAGGGCATGGTGGGTAGTGGCTCAACAATAATGTTTGAACATTTGTCAACTCATCCCTAAAGTATCCGGGCTCAAGCTCAAGTCCCTCACGAATCATCTCTAGTATTTTTAACGACAAATTCCTTAGTTCAACTGAATATTCTCCGACAACATCTCTACATGAATAAAAAGTAAAATCAACCATTTATTCTATAAAAAAACATATACACACGTTTATAAATTTTACCTGTATTTGGAGGGCCTTTGGGGCCACAAATCAACCCATTCTTCTAAAGGATGACAAAGGTGTTTCAGGACGTCTCTCCAAAGGTGGATCGGCTCTTTAGCATACTCGAAACTTGATGTATATAGCCTACAGCTCTTGCGAAGATCAAGTGAGTATAGACTTGCTTTTTCCTCATTCGGCATGTCAAAGAACTCCTTGACTATTCCCATCGTATCTTTGATGAGATCCTCAGAAACTCCATGATTGATTACCTAATATCAAATGAATTAAATGTTAGTTTTCCGTATGGTTTCGAGAAATCTTTGGAGTCATGCACATAACAACATGCATTTTAAAATTAATATGCATGTACATAAATCAACAAACCAATATAGTACGATCAAGCATACTTGGAATAAACCGCAATCTTGGGAAGCTTGAAGAACTTGTCGAATGACATCATTTCTATCACCAGAAACTGCTTTTTCAAGATCGATCACCGGACAATTTGTTAAGATAGGAACAATTTGATCCCCAGGTCTTGCATCCACTGGGAAGACATAGTCTTTGGGTACAGATTTCACACTGTTGCACCAACTTGAAACCAAGTTCTCCATGCCGATGATTTGTGAACTTGAAGAAGACTTCATATAAGTGTATATATAGTAATTTATTTTAACTTTTAGTTTCTAAAACGTTTATATAAGTGTAAATATAGAAATTTCTTTTAACCTTCAATTTCTTTGTTTTAGGTTAATCAGATTCTTGGAGTAAAACGACATTTATGTCTTATTATAATCCAAGTGGTTATTTTTTTGCCATTTGTTAATAAAAAGCTTAGAAACTATTTGTATGATTTAATTGATACGTAATAAACCCTTTACATCATCATTATTTTTTAATATTTTTAATATTTGATTAATAATTTACTTATATATGTGGAGTTCCTACTTTTACAAACCCAATAATTCGTACAATACAAATCAGTTCTCATGTATTGTTTCGTATGTGAAATAACAAGTGTGAAAATGCAATTTTTATACAGTGTTGTTTTATACGTAAAATTCTTAGCATTGTATTATTTCTTCAGTACACAATACAGTCTTGAAAGTTTCACATACGAAACAACACTTCATTTGCAAATGTTTTGTTTCATATGCGGAAAAAATGCACAAAAACTAGTTTATAAGTTTGTACAATTAATTGACTTCCAAATGATTAGAAGTCTTCAAGTCTATATAATGTCGGTTCAAACAAGAAAGCTAAAAATATACACTCGTATATGTGTATGTTAGTGTCTAATAATACCACAAAACAAATTAAATTCATAGCAAGCAATAAAATTTAAAAAAAATAATAACCATTGATACAAAATATATATATTAAGCTTATAAAAATGATATCAAGAGTGTAAAATCGAGATTAAATCTCTTGAATACTTACTCATTACTTTATTCAATTTTCAAAGAATTCGTGTTCAACTCTCAATGTATGGGAATGAGATTAACTATTTACGTATTTAAGCTTTTAGTTTTTATGTTTATTTAAGTTTTAAGTTTCGTACATATATAGTTATCATTTATTTTGTAAGTTATATACAAAAGTAATTTGCAAGCCTTATGAAATAACGCGTCGTAACGTGCTATAAGTTACAATGCAAGCAAAGCTTTAGAGTGGAGTCATAAGGGTTAACGTGACGGTGACCCAAGCCTTAACGTCATAACCATATCATAACAAGTTATTTAAAACCATGTTGTGATTTATACAAGATATCACAAATTATAAGAATTTTAAAAGAAGTCCTTTATGTAACCCTCAAAAATATAGAAAATAATAAATTAATATGCAATATTAATGTAAAACTAGGAAATATTAATTATGTATAACTCTAGAAACTTATAAATTATAGTCGGTAAATGTCCAAAACTATAGAGAGACCTATTCTGGACTCAATTAATTACTCTACACATATATGCATATTTCCTTTATATAAACACATACGTATATATGTACATTAAATTCTTTATATATAAAAAAATCAATTATATATTACTATAAATATACATTTATCAGGCGCCCTGCCCCACAGACGTCGCCCGACCCGACCCTCGAACCGACCCGACCCGTCCTTTCCTCTCACAGTTTTTAACCCAAACCCGCCCCAAACCCAATCTTTGACCCGCCTAAGATCCGCGCGTCCTCCATCCAAACCCATCTACATTTTTACAGTTTTGGGCCCCCACTTTATAAGCTTTATTCACTTTATACCTTGAACTTTTCAATATTTCATTTTACGTTTTAGTCATATATGGTGTATTTGGCAAAATACGTAAAAAAAATATGTTTCAATTTTAACAAATTAGGCCATTATATCCGTATCGTCGATACGATCAAAATGAGCCTAATATTGAATATTTTTTAACGTAGTTATTTTATTATATGCTATATAAACGCTTCAACCAATCCGAAATTTATATCATTTTCAAGTTTACATATTAGTCTTCTAAACTTAAAACTTATAAGGTTTATTCACTTTATACCTTTTACTTCTCAATATTTCATTTTACGTTTTAGTCATATATCGTAGATTGGCAAAAAGACGTTAAAAAATACGTTTTAAATTTAACAAGTTACGCCATTATGTTCGTATCGTCGATACGATCGAAATGAGCCTAATATTGAATATTTTTTGATTTAGTTATTTTATTATATATTTACTATATATACGCTCCAACCGACCCGAATCTTATACCCATTTTCAAATCTACATATTACCCCCTAAATTTATAATCTTTATTCACTTTATACATTCACTTTTCTATATTTCATTTTACGTTTTACTCATATATCGTTTATTGGTTGGAACATGTTAAAAAAATACGTTTTAATTTTAACAAATTACGTCATTATAATCGTATTGTCGATACGATCTAGAATATGTTAAAAAAAACACGTTTTAATGTTAACGAAGTACGCATTATAATCTTATGGTCAATAAGATCGAAATGAGCCAAACATTGAATATTTTTTTATGTATTTATTTTATTATATAGTATATATTCGCTCTAACCGACCCGAATCCTATCCCCACCTTTAAACTTACATATTAGCCCCATAAACTTATAATATTTATTCACGTTATATCTTTTAGTTTTCTATATTTCATTTTACATTTAAGTCATATATAGCATATTAACTGAAATATGTTAACGTGTCGATAGCTACTTT
Organism: Centaurea solstitialis; assembly: GCA_030169165.1. NCBI lineage: Eukaryota > Viridiplantae > Streptophyta > Magnoliopsida > Asterales > Asteraceae > Centaurea > Centaurea solstitialis. The sequence goes on along the minus strand of CM058044.1, from coordinate 39,502,138 downwards.
TCATGAACCCGGTGCAAAGCCCGGGCTTATCAGCTAGTCTTATACAATTGTTAGGGAAACCGACCCAAACCCACTGCTCCAACCCGCACCCTCCCCGATCCACACCCCAACCCATTTTAATTGCATATTTATTTTTAAATTTACATTTTAGCCCCTAAATTTATAATATTTATTCACTTTATACCTTTTACTTTTAATATATCATTTTACGTTTTTGTCATACGTCGTATATTAGCTAAAATATGTTTAAAAAAATACGTTTTAATTTTAACAAATTACGTCATCATAATCGTATCGTTGATACGATCGAAATGAGCCTAATATTGATTATTTTTTGATGTAATTATTTTATTATATACTATATATATTAAGGTTATATGAAACCAATCAACCATATAATCTTATACCCGTTTTCAAATTTACATATTAGCCTTTTAAACTTATAATATTTATTCATTGTATATCTTTAATTTTTAATATTTTATGTTTTAGTCATATATCGTATGTTGACTAAAATATGTTAAAAAATGCGTTTTAATTTTAGCAAATTACGCCATTATAATCTTATCGTCGATAAGATCGAAATGAGCCTAATATTGAATATTTTTTTGATGTAATTATTTTATTATATACTATGTATACGCTCCAACCGACACAAATCCTATACCAATTTTCAAATTTACATATTAGCTGCCTAAACTTATAATATTTATTCATTGTATACCTTTTACTTTTCAATATTTCATTTTATGTTTTATTCATATATCGTATATTTGCTAAAATATGTTAAAAAATACGTCTTAATTTTAACAAATTACGTCATTATAATCGTATCGTCAATATGATCGGAATGAGCTTAATATTGAATATTTTTTGTTGTAATTATTTTATTATATATTATATATAGTACCATTATATGAAGTCAAAACACTGTTCATGAACAGCAGCGATCAACATTTGGAGAAATTACATTTTAGCCCCTTAAACTTATTATATTTATTCACTTTATACCTTTTAGTTTTCTATATTTCATTTTGCGTTTTAGTCATATATCGTATATTGGCTGAAATATGTTAAAGTGTTGGTACCTACTGTTCAGGAACAGTTTTTTGGCTTCGTGATAATTGTTATTATTATTAAAATCTTCTAAAATTAAATTTTTTGATTTATTAATTTTTTTCATTTATTTTATTAAATCTTTCGTACGACAAGATTGATACAAACTTTATTGTTTCATATAGATTCATGTTACTACATACGATCAAATCTATCACATTTTACAACCTGACGTGAAGCCCGAACTCTTAATAGGTAACTTTCTCTAAAATTTTGTTCACAACAACGAACCTTGACAATATTAACAAAACTTCCCGCAGCGAAGCGCGGGGAAACCTCCTCGTTTAACACATTTATGTGTTTAATGATACTTTTTTCTGCTAGTGTGAAACTCCTCTTGTAGTCTTGTTCTCTTCTTTTGCATTTTATGTCAAGAAATCAATTTTATACACTAAGAAAGATGTGTACGTAATTAAACACAATTACTTGTATATGTATATGTAGAGGAAAGTTCAAATGTGAACCACTTTTTGGTTGTGAACGTAAGGACAACCGAGAGCGCGACACGTGGCGACTTTGACTGTGGTCCCCTGATAACACCAAAATTATACATGTTTTGGTTATACTTAATTGAATGATTTAACCCCATTTCTCACCCATTTCTGGTCTAATTACTCACACTTGGGACTTATTATCGCTTTTGTAGGTTTTGGAGGCCGTGGAACGGAAAAAGACGAGAAAACGTGAAAAATGCACAATCTCAATCCAATAGCCTTTTAGCGATCGCGAAGATTCAAGTTTGGCGCCGCCAAGTTCGCCAAGTTCGAAATCCAGGGTTTGACCTAAGTGCTTCGCGCCGCGAGAGTGCCGTCTGGCCATCGCGAAACGGGCTCTGACCTCTCCTTTTAAATACTAGCCTCCTCCTTCAGTTTTCATAGAGACACATAGATAGGCAGAGAGATAGAGAGTGAAATTTGAGTGGTGCCGATACGCTGCGGCGTTCGATTCTCGATCATCCGTCGTTGTACTGTCGGTATAATGTCTGTGTCTACTCTCGTATTATCTGTTTTTTTATGTCTAGTTTAGTAGTGGTACTTATTGTGGTTGATGAACCATTGTGGATGATGATTTTATGATTTAATGTTTATTGGTTTGTTTTTGGTTAATTGAATGTGTGTTATGGTTCTGATCTGATTCATATTGTTTGGTTATTTGAACTCGTTGGTTGGGTGTATCTGTTTGACCAAGATAGATAGACTCCGATAGGATAATCAACCTTTCTTGACCTACCCTTCGTTCCGGAGAGTTGTGTTAGGTGGTTACTCGGACCGAGAGCGACCAGGTAGTAGAAAACCATGCAATAGAGATAGGATTGGGTGACCGGTACTAGATTGTCTGACAAACGACCTATGTATTGGGACTAGGAGGACCAAGACCTAGTTGATAGCCATAATAATCACATGTTAGGGTGTCTCAGACTTAAACTCCTACAATAACCGAAACAACCAAACCTTTGGCCTGTTTAAATCATCCACTTGGGAAATCACTATACCATGATAAGTACTACTGTTTTCCTTCGTATAGTTTTAATCAATCTTTTAATTGCTTTCTTAGTTCTTAATTAATTTAATTGTGTTTTTAGTTATTAAACCTTTTTCATAAAAACCCCCCAAAAGCTTTAGGTTAATTAAACTAGTCAAGATTAATAGTCTACGTAAACTTGACCGTTCCCAGTGGTAGATACGATACCTGGACTTTCCTACACTATATTACTCACGATCAGGTACGCTTGCCTGTATATGTGGTAAGACAGTGGCTAGGCTTTTAGAGGTTAAAACTTGTTTCGCTTTTTATGTATGATAATTACTGCATCATCCCCCCCACTTTAATTCAATGCCCTCTCATGAATCGCGCCTAGTCACCCGCCATGGACCTGACGTGGCGCCTAGTCATTCGCCACATGTCGCGCTCTCGGTTGTCCTCACGTTCACAACCAAAAAGTGGTTCACATTTGAACCCACCCCTGTATATGTATATATATATAGGAAAATGTTTAAATGAGAAGTGCTAAAAAAACGTAAAGTGGAGAAGTGATCTTTAGCCTTCATCCGGTCAAAAATTGCGGCTTCGTTCACAAAGTAGGAGACAATTCCTTGCATATATAGGTTGTAGAAGACGGGATGGTAGTTCCATAACTTTTACAAATAGACGACAAACAAGTTCATATATGAATTTCGTGATTGGTATATGAATTACACAAGTTCATATATGAATGTATAGTTCATATGTTAATCGATTAAAAGTAGTTGATACGTGAATTACACAGATTCATGTATAAACATATAGTTCATCCATGAATAATTAAAAATAGTTAATATGTGAATTACACATGTTTATATATGAATGTATATATGAATTACAAATGTTCGTGTATGAACGTATAATTCTGTTGTTCCAGATTCAAGTTCTAATCAACATGCAACAACTAGAGAATGATTCAGGAAGCCATATGTCATTAATTCTTGGATCAAAGTTTACACACACTAAACACACCAAGAACACACACACTTAAGAACAATAACTCTCTCAATCACTCTCACTTTCACAATGATACGTATGCATGTTCTAACCTCCAAACTAACTCACTTTGGGTATTTATACCCAAACCCTTACAACCCTTCAACTTTGAACCAATTACACTTTCTATCCTATCTATACAAAACAATTACAAGTAAAGTAATAAAGCACTAAAAACAATAAAGCTTTGACTTTCTTTTAACAACTTTGACTTTGCCTTTGACTTCAACTTTAGCACAATCTTGTGATCTCGGATACAATCCGATTTTGCACCCAACAATCTCCCCCTTTGGATTCGAGATCACAAAAAGAATTAGGCAAACGTCTTCAAGAATGAATCAACACTTTAAACATCAACGATAAGCTTCCTTGAACGATAAGCTTCCGTAATATTCTTCACGAATCATCCAAATCTTCATGAAGCTTTAACAAACTTTGAACAAGAAGCTTTAACGAACGAATCATCTCTCGTAAACATCTCTTGTCATAACTCGTAATCTTCTCCTTGACTTGACATTTCGGAACCATCTCCCCAAAGTATCTTCAAAAACATTTCTAAACTTTACATTTCTAAACCATCTCCCCCTTTTTGATGAAATATGAAATAATCATCAAAATCTATAGAAATGTATGATGAGAACAACTCGGCTCGTAAAGATACAAACATGTGAACAAACCACCATAGATATCAAAAACCATCTCACATAACCATCTCCTCCTTGTTACTCCAGAATTCCCCTTTTTTCTCCAAAGAAATACCATCAATTCCATAAAGTAATCCGAATCTTTTCAAATTCAGATTTAAGTAGGAAAATCCTGAAACAACTAATGAATCAGTTGGAATGCCTGTGAGAAGCACAAAGCAACTCAGTACAACGAATGCACTATATAAGGAGCTTTATTGATGATCACTCCCCAGGGCTTCCGTTCAATCATCGCAAACACTAAAAGTATTCCTATGAACGTTCCGACAAAGAAACAAATTCCTTGTATGTATTTGTGATGAAAGAAAATAGCATCAAGTGCTTTCATAAGGCTCAAAATGTGAAAACATTTCACGACTCGATGTGTAGAAATGAAGTTCGAAGGCAGGGCAGCTTCCTTCTGTTTCAATATCGATTTTCCAAATGAAAACCTGATAGATTATGTGCTGCGTCCCCGTGATGAATGAAACATCTCCTTGTTAAGAAGGAAATGAGTAGCTAGTGGGGTAAAAACGAGAGTCGGCATTGGGCTTTGCCTTAGTTCAATATCGATCACCAAAGAATGTGAACCAGTAGATTATGTGGTTGCCCGGCTTAGAAAAGGTTGGTGCAGAGTTTTATATTTCTTTTAACTCTGTTCTCACACCCTCCAATTCTTTTAAGCATCCTCACTTCTAACCAATCTCTCATATAACATTTTTCCGCTCAATCACTATGAGAATAACTCGACCACCTGAGTTATCTCCCCCACTCTTTGATGTAGACCCCTCACTCATTTCTCAAGGATAACTTCTTGGGTAGAATTGCCGGTTCTGGAAATCCATAGAAGTTCTGTTAAGCTCACACATCCCAAGAAATAAATTTCCTAAACATGAAAGTACAATGATTCATCGGGTGAATCAATGAGCCAATATGAAACATGCTCGAACAAATATATATGAACAATATAGGAGCATAAAAAATTTCATCAAACAAGTGTATGAAATGAAGAACATGAATGATATAAACTTGTTTGAGAAAACTGATTCATCATATGAAGTGAGATATGTTCTTGAAAAGCTTTGGTGTACACAAAATGAATGAATGTTATCTATACGATCAAGATATAGATATAGCAATGAAGAACGTATCTGATCAATTAAACGATGAAGTACAATGAGGAAATATCAAGCGAGCGTATTACCACCGAAAAATATAGCCATATAGAGACATGGTAATAACAAGACAAAAGAAGCTAAACCGGTGTGTATGAATACTTGAAAAGTATATGAAAAGATAATACGCAAGTATTAACCTTTGGAAACACACGGTTAGAAAATATCCGTCAACTCATCATGATATGAAAACATGTAAAATCACACTTCTAATTCGAAAAATCATCTGAGAATCGAGAAGTGAGTTTGAACATTTAAAAACATTTTTCATACCTGAAAGTTGTTCATCTTTCAAATATGTAAGCATTAAAGCTTATTTGAACTCTCCCCCTAAAATGAATATCACTTTTAAGAACTCCCCCTCAAATGGATAATCTGCAAAACAAAGTAGAAATTGGTATTCATTGAAAATGAATCCTTAGATGTTAGTCAGATAGTATCCAATCCAGAATAATTAAGCAACTCCCCCTTAAATTAAAATCCGTAACAGATTTAAGTAGGAGTAAGCATGCCAAGCTTGCTAACCAAAAAGTTAAAACGCTTTTCATCTAAAGGTTTAGTGAAAAGGTCAGCAAGTTGATAATCTGTTTGAACAAAGAACATTTCGATATTACCTTTCTCCACATTATCTTTAATAAAATGATAACGAATGTCGATGTGTTTGGTCTTGGAATGCTGAACCGGATTTGACGTTATCGCAATGGCGCTTTCCGAATCACAGTAGATAGGGACTCTTTTCAACTTGTAACCATAGTCTAGTAGTTGTGTCTTCATCCAAAGCACTTGCGAACAACAACTTGCGGCGGCCACATATTCTGCTTCGGCCGTAGAAGTGGAGACGCAATTTTGCTTTTTCGAAGTCCAACTAACAAGTTTATCACCTAAAAACTGACATGATCCAGAAGTGCTTTTCCTATCCAGTTTGCAACCACCATAATCTGAATCTGTAAAAGATATTAGCTCAAAACTAGAATCTTTCGGATACCAAAGGCCCAACTCGGGTGTGCCTTTGAGATATCGTAAGATCCTTTTAACTGCCGCAAGGTGTGACTCTTTAGGATTAGCTTGAAAACGAGCACAAAAACATGTGGCGAACATAATGTCCGGTCTAGTCGCAGTGAGGTACAAAAGAGAACCAATCATGCTTCTGTAAATCGTTTGATCAACGGGTTTACCGGCTAAATCAGGACCCAAAAGATTTCCAGTTGGCATTGGTGTTTTAATTGGAGAACAATCAGTCATGTTAAACTTTTTCAACATATCTTTAATATATTTTGACTGATTTATAAAGATGCCATCCGGGTTTTGTTTGACTTGAATTCCTAAAAAGAAATTCAATTCACCCATCATGCTCATTTCAAACTCTGTCTCCATGATTTTAGAAAACTTTGTACACAACTCTGGATTAGTAGAACCGAAAATAATGTCGTCAACATAAATTTGAACTAAAAGCAAGTCATCACCTTCTTTCTTCAGAAAAAGAGTAGTATCGATCGTACCTCGTTTGAATCCTTTGGATAAGAGATGATTAGTCAGAGTTTCATACCATGCTCTTGGAGCTTGTTTTAAGCCATACAAAGCTTTGTCCAGGATGCATACATGATCGGGAAAATCTGGATCGACGAACCCTTCAGGTTGCTCTATATAGACCTCTTCATGCAAGACTCCATTCAAGAACGCAGATTTGACATCCATTTGAAATACCTTGATGTTCTTGTGAGCCGCATAGGCCAGAAAGATTCGAATTGCCTCGATCCTCGCTACTGGTGCAAAAGTCTCATCGTAGTCAATACCTTCTTGTTGAGAATAACCTTTAGCAACCAATCGCGCCTTGTTTCTGACAATCAGACCGGATTCATCCTTCTTATTTCTGAAGATCCACTTGGTTTTAATGATTGATTTATCTTGCGGTCTCGGAACCAAGCGATACACTTTGTTTCTTTTGAACTGTAGAAGCTCTTCTTGCATTGCTAAAAGCCAATCAGAATCGTCTAAGGCTTGAGAGACATTCTTTGGTTCAATTTTGCTCAAGAAACTTTTGTATAGGCAGTAATTTGCAGATGCAGATCGCGTTTTAACACCATCATTGACATCACCAATCACATTGTAGAGTGGATGTGCTCTTGTCCATTTCAACTGAGCAGGAAGAATTGCAAGATCATCTAGATTGTTCTGACTATCATTTTCATCAATGATTGCAGGAATCTCTGATTGATCATCGGGGGTTAACTCTGATTGCTCAACACTTGGAACTGGTATAGCCTGATCAGAGTTAGATGTAGAACAAATATTCTCCGATGGTCCGGAATCATTTACGCTTGAAGGTTCTGGGACATCGTGAATATCAACTCTTGGATTTCTGGAAAGAACGAGATCTTCATTATCTGCACAAATATCCAGAAAAGCATCCATAAACAGTAAATCGAGTTCTGAACTATTTGGATCAGTAATAGAATCAGAAGTCGTAGTAGAAGCTTGACTATGAATTCCGAGTTCTGAACTGCTATGTTCAGAAGTCATTGACACGGTTTCATCAAAGGTCACATAAACGGTTTCCATAACCATCTTGGTTCTTTTGTTGTACACGCGGAAAGTCTTTGACGTTAGCGAATAACCAAGAAAGTATCCCTCGTCAGCTTTCTTGTCAAACTTACCAAGATTGTCACGGTTGTTAAGAATGTAACACCTACAACCAAAAACATGAAAAAATTTGACATTAGGAACTCGACGGTTGATTATATGATAAGGAGTTTTCTGAAAGCGCTTAGTGATGATAGTTCGATTTTGTGTAAAACAAGCCGTTGAAACCGCTTCGGCCCAAAAGGTAAGAGGTAATCCGGAGTAAGCTAGCATCGTTCGCGCCGCTTCCACTAGGGTTCGGTTTCGTCTTTCTACAACTCCATTTTGTTGTGGAGTATAAGCACCTGAAAAATTATGAGAAATACCAACAGATGTTAGATAAGCATCTAAAGTAGCATTTTTAAATTCAGTGCCATTATCACTCCTAATCTTTCGAACTGGAAGTTGCAAAAGAACTTGGATCCTCTTAATAAACTTTATGATCAACTCGGGAGCTTCAGATTTCATTCTCAGAAATTCTAGCCACGTGTACCGTGAGTATTCATCAACCATAACTAGAATGTACTTCTTTCCACTAATTGATTGAATTCTCATCGGTCCGCATAAGTCCATGTGGAGCATTTCGAGTGGTGATTGACACGAAGATTCTGTCTTTGACTTGTGAGAACTTCTCTTCATCTTTCCCATTTGACAAGCCGGACATAAAGAATCTCCATCAAATGTCAACTTTGGAAGACCTTTCACCAATCCACCATTAGCTAGTTTGCTAATATCTGAGAAATTCTGATGAGAAAATCTTCTATGCCATAGCCAACTTCGCCTTTTGTTGCCTTTGAAAACAAACAAACGGGTTTCGACGAATCTATCACCGGAAAGTCAACCACATAGAGATTGTAAAACCTTCTCCCTTCAAAAATCTCAACACCATCACTATTAATGATAAGGCAGTTAATGATGGAAAATAGAACAATGTTATAACCATCACAAAACTGACTTGCACTAAAAAGATTATGACTTAACTGTTAGGATTATGTGCGAGACAGTAACAGGGTTATCGTATCCAATGTTATAGGACACTAGTAGGTCACACTGCTGCACGCCAAAATGAGAACGTTTGGATTACATGAGAAATAATTAATTGATTATTAATTATTTAATGAGAGAGTTAATATATAAATAGTCAGTTAAACTATTTATTTGTAATTAATTAATTAGATAAATTAATTAGTTATTTATGGAAATTATTTGGAGATAATTACCAAAGAGTTTTATATGGAATAAAACTCTTATTAAGTTTTATCCATATAAATAAGGGGTTAGGGGTGTCAGTTTATTTGATTCATTCAGTCCTAAAAACCCAGAAAAAAACTCTCTCTCTCTCTCCCCTAAAACCGGCGCCGAATCCAAGTGAAAGAAGGTTCGCATTCGTTTTTCGGGTAATCCTCGGTGGTGGTCTAGCAACCTTCTCGCGTGGTGTCAGTAGCAGTGTAACCCCTGCCAGCTTTCCGGAAGTTTACTAGCAAAAGGTAAAATTGCTAAACCTTCTTTGATTGTGTCTGTTTGTGTTTGGGATTGGATCCTCGATTGGGAATCTGGGTGTTTGTTTATTCCGCCGTGCTTGTTTTGTTGCCCTAATTCCCAACAGTGGTATCAGAGCCACTTCCTAAACCTAACAGATCAGGTTTAAGTTGCTTGCTAATTAATTAGGTTTTTTGTAAAATCGTTATTTTTCGTGTTAAAAATCTGTTTTTAATAAACCTAACGAAGCAACGATCGGCGGTGGAACGGCGGCAGTTAGCCGGCCGGACCTCCAGGCCGATCGTCGGTGAATCGAACGACCAACCGGCTACACCACAGAGTGTGGTGGTCGCCGGCTGTCATCGCAACAAACCACCAGCCGCACCACCGTGAGTGGAAGCGGCGCCGGCTACGAACACGAACCACCATCGCACCACCGTTTGTGGTGGCGATGGCATCGATTGAGAAACAGAGCCGCAACAAGCGGCGATTGACTACCGCGCCACCGTTCGTGGTGGCGGTGGCGATCGATCGAACGAACCGTCGAACGGCGACGGCGGCTCGTGCTGTTGTCGTAGATTGCGACGGCGGTGGTTGAGCGGTGATGACGATGATGATTAATTCCGGAGAACGGCGGTGATGGTGGCACTCTATTGCTGCCGTCATCAAACCATAGGCGGTGGTTACCGCCGCTGCCATCTATGGCGGTGGTGGCGTTTCCGTTCGCCAAGCGACCACGGCGGCGGTGGTGGGGCAATCCACTGCTGTCGCCGGTGGTGATGATGGTTGTTTGATGCACCGACGGGCGGCGGTGGTGGCTCACGAGCCGCTGCTGTCGCCGGAGAAGATCGACACGACGGACGGCGGTGGTGGTGGCTTTCTAGCTGCTGCTGTCCGCCGGTGTTCGATGGTGGTACAGGCGGCGATGGTGGCGGTCGCGTCATTGTCGTCGCCGACGATAGAGAAAACCCCGATCGTCGGCCACGTTTTGGCGGGTCGGTGGTAATTCGATGTCGTAGTTCGTTTCGATTGTTTATCGTTAACGAGTCTCAGTTGGGATTTGTTTCCGGATAGACTTCGAGGGAGAAATCGTTTTTAATCAGATTAGGTTAAAACGATTCAGGATTAAATTGATTTATTTGTTTTAAATTAATTTTTGGTTTTATAATTATCCGGTTAAAATTCAGTTGTATTTTAATTCGTTTAATTATGACGAGTCTCAGTTGGGATTTGTTTCCGGATAGACTTCGTGGTTGTGTTTTATCTATTTCGTTTTGATTAGTTGGGAGGCCTGCGTGCCATTTACAACCCTTTTGTAATTTTAATTATTCTTATTAGACTAGTTGGGAGGCCTGCGTGCCATTTAAGCCCATTTGTAATAATTATTGCATCGAGACGGAGACAAGACGACGGCCATGGATCTCGGAGCCAGTGGGAGTGCCAGAAGATGAAGACTTTTGTCACTTAGGGTTGAGACCGTTGTTTTTGTGTTGGCTCACAAAACAACATTAGTTTAAGGGTTTAGGTTATGACTATGTTTTTTATATTTAAATTGCGTGGTTGTTTATTTTACGTAATTGCCATTAAATATAAATTGCCTTTTTGAACGGATTGTTTAAAAATTGAAAGGATACAAATACAGTTAGTGTTTGGATCTAGTTTTTCAAAATTTTTGGAAAAAGGAAACTGGCAATTTAGACCCTTGTTAAAATCATAGATTAGTAAGTGCAACCCACTTTAGGGGCACTTCCGGTGTAAGGTACATAGGGCGTTGTAAGTGCACACACTATGAACGCCCGTGTTCAAACCGAAACTGGAAGGAGATAAAACTCTGCGAATTATCTCCGGGTGGTACCGGCCAGAGTTCGTCCAGGTCCCGGGTGGTGCAATCTATTTTGGTAATTATTTATTCACTGGGTGGTACCAGGCCAAAATGCACTAGAGGGACTAAATATGCACGGACTATTAATATCCGATGTCCCGACGGTCTAGAAGTCGTATTTTCAGATAGGAATACGATTGGTATAGTTTTACCTACCATAGATCGCATGAGTCGGTTTGACATGATCACATGCTTCCCGACACATGTGAAATATGGATTCTAGTCTAATAAATTTATTTTAAGGGTAATAATTTATTAGAATTATATAATTATGAACTAAATTGGAATTTATATTCTTCTGTAGATGTCTCCAATTAGCATTCCGTTTTATTCACCTGAGGAATCACTTCGCCTTGTTACGGGCAAGTGGAAGCTTACGGGCCAGAACTTTCCAGTTTGGAAGTTGCACTTACAGAATGTTTTGAGTGCCCAGGGTAAGCTTTATGTGATCAATAAGCCCATGTCGCGACCTAAAAGCAATGCCCCAGAAGAGGAATTTGCTGAATATTTCAGATTCATGGCAGATGAATCGGATGTAATGTCCATTCTAGTTTTCTCTATGTCACCCGAGTTCACGGGAGACTTAAGAGTAAAATTCTGTCACGAGGTTGTGAGAAATGTAGAAAACCAGTTAGGTTTCTACAAGCATACGGGCAAGCTTTTGATCATGCAAGAGATTCTCTCCCTGAAGCTACAAGAGGGTCAGTCAGTTAAAAACCATCTTATTGAAATGAGAAGGCTTTTTAAATGTTTATCACGTCTGGGGTACAAGATGACTCAGGAGGAGTTAGTGTACCTCATGTGGTTCTCCCTCACAAAGGAAGTTCAGGACACAGCTAGTGCCTACATGAAGGAACCAAAGAACGACGTAGATAAAGTTCATGAAGATATCCTGGCCAGTCTAGAGCCAGCACCCGAACCTGCGAATCTCATGGACACTGATATAATTGATAAGCTGGGAGATCTGAGTTGCCCAGAGTGTGGCAGCGAGGATATTTGCGAGCACTCGATGAATATCGACCAGATAGAGATCGGTTTACCCGATGCTCCAGGTATCTTTATGATAGATTGCTTAATCACTTCTTATGAATCATGGGTAAGTGATACAGGCAGTGGTAACCACATTTGTAATCATTTACAGGGATTCACTAGAAGAAAGACTCTGAGGAAGGACCGTACGAACCTACGAGTTGGCGAAGGCACTCCGTTGATTGCTGAAGCCGTGGGATCTTATAGTCTTAATTTACCCTCGGGTCTAGTTTTGGAATTGGATAATTGTCATTATATTCCAAATATGATTAAGAATGTATTGTCTTTTGATTTATTGGTAGACCAAGGATTTTATTATAAATATACTTATAAAATGATTTCAGTCTTTAAAGATGATATTTTCTATTTTAAAGCTACACCCGTAAATGGTCTATACACTGTAAATCTACAAGACAACAGTAGTGAAATCTATCATATAAGTAAACGATCCAAGGATATTGAGGATCAGACTTACCTCTGGCATTGTCGTTTAGGCCACATAAACAAGAAACGCGTTGAACTACTCCTGAAAGGAGGTTTTCTTGGCAATTTCGATTATAAACCTTTTGATAATTGCGAATCTTGTTTATCCGGCAAAATGACAAAGCAACCTTTCAACAGTGAGAATGAAAGGGCTACTGACTTGCTTGAAATAATCCACACAGATGTATGTGGACCTTTCAGTCATGTAGCAAGAGGAGGATACCGGTACTTCATTACCTTCACTGACGATTTCAGTAGGTATGGTTATGTCTACTTGATGAGACATAAATCTGAAACCTTTGAGAAATTCAAGGAATATCAGAATGAAGTACAGAATCTACTTGACAAGAAGATCAAGTTCTTACGGTCAGATCGTGGTGGCGAATATCTCAGTGATGAGTTTGACAATCATCTGATGGAGTGTGGGATTGTATCCCAACTTACACCTCCGTATACACCTCAGATGAACGGTGTATCAGAAAGGAGAAATCGTACTTTGCTTGACATGGTACGAACAATGATGTGTCATTCTTCGCTGCCAATATCATTCTGGGGACATGCGCTCGAAACAGCAGCACACATACTGAACAGAGCGCCAACAAAGTCGGTAGAAAAGACTCCATACGAGTTGTGGAAGGGTAAGAAACCCAACATATCTTTTCTGAAAATTTGGGGTTGTGAGGCTTACGTCAAACGACCTACCTCAGAAAAACTCAAACCCAAATCCGACAAGTGTTTCTTCGTTGGATATCCCAAGACCACCGTGGGATATTATTTGTACAACCCTGAAGAGAACAAAGTGTTTGTTGCTCGAAATGGAAAATTTCTGGAAGAAAAGTTTCTCAGTTTAGAGAACACCAGAAAGGATGTAGATCTACAGGTAGTAGACGAAGAAAGCACTACACCAGTTGTTGAGCCAGAAATTCAACATAACAATGTTGAACCTCAATCAGAGCCGATTGAGGAAGTGCAAACACAGGACCTTCGCAGATCCAATAGGGTAAGACAAGAACCAGATAGGTATCTTGGGTTCCTAGTCTCTCAAGACAGTGGAGACTTAAATGAACCAACATCCTATGGAGAAGCTGTATCAGGCAGTGAGTCTGAGCAATGGCAGGAAGCCATGAGGGCCGAGATGCAATCCATGTACGACAACCAAGTTTGGGAGTTGACTGATTTGCCACAACACTGTAAGGCTGTTGGACGCAAATGGGTTTTCAAGAAGAAAACCGACATGGATGGGAACGTACACACCTTCAAAGCCAGACTGGTTGCAAAAGGATTCACACAAACTCATGGCATTGACTATGATGAAACCTTTTCACCAGTGGCCATGTTAAAGTCAATTAGGATTCTTATGGCCATCTCAGCGTACTTTAACTACGAGATATGGCAAATGGACGTCAAGACAGCCTTTCTGAATGGAAAGTTAACAGAAGACGTCTATATGGAACAACCAGAGGGGTTTGAAGATCCTAAGAATCCTAATAAGGTGTGTAAGCTGCTAAAATCCATTTATGGATTAAAGCAAGCATCTCGAAGCTGGAACTTACACTTTGATGAACGAATCAAAGAGTTTGGTTTTACCAAAAGTGAGTTCGAGCTGTGTGTCTACACTAAGTTCAGTGGGAGCATAGTAACCTTCTTGGTCTTATACGTAGACGACATTCTACTCATAGGAAACGATGTACCAACTTTACAGAGTGTTAAGAGTTGGTTAAGCAAATGTTTCCAGATGAAAGACCTTGGAGAAGCCGCTTATATACTCGGTATAAAGATCTACAGAAATAGATCTAAGCGGCTTATCGGGCTTAGCCAAAGTACGTATATCGATAAAATCTTGAAGAAATTCAGGATGGATGAATCCAAGAAAGGATTTATCCCGATGCAACATGGCATAGTGTTAAGTAAAACACAGTGTCCTGTTTCTAGTCAAGATCAAGACAAGATGAAATCGGTCCCATATGCTTCAGCAATTGGATCGATTATGTATGCCATGTTATGTACTAGGCCCGATGTTGCTTACTCAGTAAGTGTTACGAGTAGATACCAACAGAATCCAGGTGAACCCCATTGGGTGGCTGTCAAGAACATTCTTAAATATCTGAGAAGAACGAAAGAAATGTTCTTGGTCTTTGGAGGTGCTGAGGATGAAATTAGTGTCACCGGATACTCTGACGCTAGTTTCCAGACCGACAGAGATGACTTCAGGTCACAGTCAGGGTACGTCTTTACCCTAAACGGAGGTGTGATCTCATGGAAGAGCTCGAAGCAGGACACGATTGCAGACTCAACTACAGAAGCAGAGTACATTGCAGCATCTGATGCGGCAAAGGAAGCTGTCTGGCTAAGGAATTTTCTATCGGATCTCAGAGTGGTTGCCAGTATCTCGAGACCGATCGATATATTCTGTGATAACTCAGGAGCCGTAGCGCAAGCAAAGGAACCTAGAGAGCATCACAAGTCAAGACACGTGCTCAGGAAGTATCACCTCATCCGAGAGATCATTGGAAGAGGAGATGTGAGAATATGCAAGATTCCAACAGATGACAATGTCGCAGATCCGCTGACAAAGCCACTAGCAAGGGCAAAGCATGAGGCACATGCGAATTCCATTGGGATGCAGTACCTGGAAGCCAGTAGCTAGTACTTAGTTTATTAATTATTACTATAGTCTAATTTAGAAACAATGTAATCATGTAAAGTTTTTATTTCACAGTGTGTTGGAAATAAATGGAGGTTTTATTTTCATGATTGTTTTAAATTGACTATTTTTTGCATATTTAGCGCATCCATGATTTTACAAAGTTTTGTATGAAATCTAAATTTCCGTAGCTACTTATTGAAATGGGAATTTCAATAGGGAATTTAACGCTACTATAAATACTTGATGATTTATTCAAAGTAGAGAATAAAAGCACAAGTGATGTGACCAAGTATTTATAAATACTCATCAGAGTGTTTGGGTATTGGAAGTGACCAGTAATCAAGTCTGCTTCATGGAGCCTCAGTCATAAGCACTGACTTGATAGGTTGTCCTTAGACCTGAGATACTTGGTTTGGGAACGCGAGGACTGCTGTATTCTTAGCACGTACTAACACTGCACCGTAACAGGGCGGCCATACGGGACGTGACTAGATGCAGCGGAAGCCGTGGATCCAAATGCAAGTAGTCAAGAAGGGATTTGCACCTCTTTCAAAAGAGAGATATTTCCGGGCCCCTTGACGATTAAGATTGGCAGAAAACGCGTGGCCACGCTCGGATAGAATAACAGGGGTTATTTAGTAATATCTGTTACTGCAGGCAATCGAAATCAGAGTCAAGAAATACTTGATTTTAAGAAATGAATCCTCCACTCCATGTCTTAAATCACTTTAGAAATATCGTGTGCAAAAGGAATGAACCTGTGTACAAATTCAAGCGTGAATTGTATCTCTGGATATAAGAGATCTTATAACCTGGTTAACCTAAGTGTCTGGCTAGGGACCTCCTTAGGCTAATGGTAACAGTACAGTTACATGTCTAGCACAAGTGGGAGTCTGTTAGGATTATGTGCGAGACAGTAACAGGGTTATCGTATCCAATGTTATAGGACACTAGTAGATCACACTGCTGCACGCCAAAATGAGAACGTTTGGATTACATGAGAAATAATTAATTGATTATTAATTATTTAATGAGAGAGTTAATATATAAATAGTCAGTTAAACTATTTATTTGTAATTAATTAATTAGATAAATTAATTAGTTATTTATGGAAATTATTTGGAGATAATTACCAAAGAGTTTTATATGGAATAAAACTCTTATTAAGTTTTATCCATATAAATAAGGGGTTAGGGGTGTCAGTTTATTTGATTCATTCAGTCCTAAAAACCCAGAAAAAAACTCTCTCTCTCTCTCCCCTAAAACCGGCGCCGAATCCAAGTGAAAGAAGGTTCGCATTCGTTTTTCGGGTAATCCTCGGTGGTGGTCTAGCAACCTTCTCGCGTGGTGTCAGTAGCAGTGTAACCCCTGCCAGCTTTCCGGAAGTTTACTAGCAAAAGGTAAAATTGCTAAACCTTCTTTGATTGTGTCTGTTTGTGTTTGGGATTGGATCCTCGATTGGGAATCTGGGTGTTTGTTTATTCCGCTGTGCTTGTTTTGTTGCCCTAATTCCCAACATTAACCCCTCAACATAAAGTACTTTCTTTATGGATACCTTACCATTTGTAAGAATGCCGTAACCTTTGATGACACCAGTCGTCTTATTCCCAAAACTAACTGTTCCTCCTGGTCGTTCCACATAATTGTGCAACAACTCCTTGTAGCCAGTCATATGTCTTGAACAACCGGAATCGACATACCACATATGCCTGGCCTGTAGAAACATGTTAGTTCATCTTGGGAACCCATATCCAAATGGGTCCTTTCTTGTTGGTCTCATACATCTTTAACAAATCAGAAGATGAACCTAAAATCTTACAGTTTATACCAGACTTTGAAATTTGTGCATTCAATAAATCTTTAGGAATCCATTTGCACACAAATTTCACATCAACTGATTTATCTTTTGCTTTTGAAAGATTTTTCTTATTAGCACTAAACACTTTAGCACGATGATCAAACGAGTAAGCACGAGATTTATCATGAGAAACACCACTAGATCTCTTCTTGTTAGCATGACTAGAGTTCAAAGAAAAAGAGTTATCACCACAATTAGTACAAAGCAAACGTTGCATAGCAAAAAAAATTAAGGCAGACTCAAAAGAGTTTTGACACTTATTGAATCTAACATTCAGATTACATTTATTTGCATCATCAACATATGACTTTTGAACAAAACGCTTTTTCTTCTTTGAATCTTTCTTCTTCCACCCTAGGCCATGTCGTTTAAAACTTTTTAAATCTGTAGAATCAGAAGAACTAGAGTTAATAGGTGTCTTAGGAACTGAACATACATCAGATGAATCTTTTGAAGATGTTTCAAGTGTAACACAAGAAGTACTTCCTACCTCAAAAGTACTTGCATCAAAATTAATTGAACAAGTTTCAGACTTTGACAAAGTACATGAGGATTTATAATCTTTTGAAATTCCACTATCACTTGAAACATTTACAACATTTGGTTTATCTTGTGTACCCAACTTTGATTTTTCAAAAACGGCACCAAATTCCACATCTGGTAGTTTGAGTTCTGATTTAAGGATATCACCTTCAACCATACTATCTAAACTTTTGTACACAAGATAACCATCTTTGTCAATAACAGCATATGTAATTAAATCAGTGACTTCAGTGTTACTATTTTGATCAAAACAAGGTGGAGTTTCTTGAGACTCAAACATGGGGTTTGAAATAAAATTTATCTTTTGCTCTTCAAAACCCTCTTCAATATCATCATCATTATCAGAATCAAAACATGGTTTGGTCTCATCAGAATCAGAATCAGACTCATAATCAGAAACGCTTTTACTATCTGAAAGAGTATTGACTTGTATAAACTCAGAAAGATTTTCACAATCCGTTTCTTTTTCAAGTTCACTTGTCTTATCTTCAGATTTAGGAGTAGAATCAGTAGTCTTTGACTCACTTTCAATATCGTTACTAAGCTTTTCAGATGCATTTGAAAAAGACTTTACATCTTGAGAATACAAAGAAACACACTGAGTATGAGAAAACTCGGGTTTTCTTGTTTTATAACTTTGATTTAAATCATCATATTTAAAATCACATGTGAAATCAAAGTTATTCTTTCTCTTTGGCTTTGAATCTGAAAAACTATCACTTGAGTCATCAACAACTTTTTCTTTACCTTTATCAGAAGAATCAGATAATGAAGTACCAGATTTTACAAAGGTCTCATTTATTTTTGGAAAACTTAAGTTATCAAACTGATAAAGACCTTTAGGGGCTTTCTTTAAAACATCATTTTCAGGTAAACCTAACCCCATTTTCGGATTGTAAAATCTAGTATCTTTTAGATTATTTGTCAAAAGCTTAAGCGTCTGTTGAGTCTGACCTCTTTTGATATTAAGATCCTCCAATTGTTTTATCTTAGCATAAGCCTCAGATCTATCTTGAAAACAAACTTCATATTTGATCATATATTCAGCTTTTTCAGACTCCAAATTTACTAAAGCACTCTTCATCTCAGAAATTTGAGATTCTAGTTTGGCTTTCTCTTTCCTAATCTCAGCCTTTTCAAGCTAACGATCATCAGCTAAGGATTTATATAACTCACATTCATTACTGAATTCAATGACTCGAGCTCTTTCGAACTTAATCTTTTCCTTCAAGTCATCAAATTCAGTTTTTAAAATTAAAAACTGTTCTTCTAAAGAGCATTCATCATTATCAGACATATCCGAGTCAGAAGGAGTTTGACTTACCTCATTTGATGCCTCGGTCTCTTTGTGAAGGTTGATGGTTTCTTCCACACTAGCCATGAGATTGTAGTGAACTTGTGTGAAATGAGCAGAGTCCTCATCATCAGAAGTATCATCATACCAACATTCCTCTTCCGCCATCAAAACTTTACCTTCACTCTTGCGTTTAGCAAGTTGAGCCTTCTTTGAGTAGTAGTCAAAATCCCTGACTTTCGGTGCTCTACAATCTTTGACAAAATGGCCTGATTTGCCACAGTTGAAACATACATTGCCTTTCTCATCTGTCTTTTCTTTCTCATAACTCTTCCTCTCCGGCCTTCTCTCATAATCCTTTGGCTTGTACTTGTCTCTTTTGTAGTTATCGAACTTGGGTTTCGAATAGAACTTCTTCTTCCCATAACGTTTGTGAATAGAACTAGACAAAAGAGCAAGCTTGTCGGCAACTCGCTTCAAATCAACATCGGATTCAGAACTTTCATCTTCAGGTGTTTCTGAATCAGAATCAGACAACTCGGTGACTAAAGCCTTTGAATGGCTTTTCTTCTTTGAACTAGCACTAGGGAGCACACTCTTCTTCTTTTCAGTCAACAGGGCCAAAGAATCAGAAATACTCTTCTGCTTCATCACAATATCTTTGACTTTCACTTCATGCTGACTAAGAATGGAATACAAGTCATGCAAGTCTTCTTCCGCCAAATTTTTGTTCATTTGAAGATTAACCGAGTAATGATCCCATTCCGGATTGAGATTCTTTAGAAACTTGAAGTTTATCTCAGAAGTAGACTTTTGCATCCCATTTCTCCTCAAATCATTCAGAATGATGTTGAACCGACTATAAGAATCTGCAAGTGTTTCTCCCTCTAAAGCCTTAAACCCTTCATACGCTCCGATTGCTTGGTTTAGCTTAGCTTGGATTGATCTTTCCGTCCCTTGAAACTGCTTCTCTAACTCATCCCACAATTCTTTTGCTGTCTTTCGACTATCAACACGATTGAATAAATCGTTCGGAATTGCCATCGTTAGAAAAGTAAGAGCTTTGTCATCAATTTCTGCTCTGATCTTCTCGAGCTCATTGTAATGCCGAAAGAGTTTATACACTCTTCTTGGTTCAATTGCGGGAGTAGTAGCAGTCTCAGGAGTACCGGGAATGTCAATGAAAGGCTTAATTGGACCTTCCTGAATGCTTGTCATGAGAGTCTTGTCGATGTTGTTAGGGAATTGAATCATCCTTACACGCCATTGCGGATATTCTCCAATTTGAAGAACCGGAGGTTTGGACTTTGAACCCATGCTTAATAGATCTCTTGACATCTTCGTAGAACTTGGACACGATCGAAAATTCACTGAAACTGGTAGATTTCTTCCGAACTTCTGGAGGTATACAAATCTGAGAATCTGTAGCTAATCTGAACACTTATTTTGATCAACGAAAAGGTTAGTGACAAAAGTCAAAAAGTCAACAGAAAAGTCAACCGGTGAATAGCGAAATCCCGAGAAAAAATATTTTTCAAAAATTTGAAAGTTGATTTTGACCGCGAAATTAAAATCTTAGTCCAAAAATACAACCTCTCGGAAATCACCAAAATCTCGGAAAAACCGGCATTTTTCGGGAAAAAAATGACCTTAAAAATGACTGAACTTTCTCACCGTAGAATCAGATAAGAAGTCTAAAAAAGTTTACGTGAAAAGACGCCCAAAAAACCGGCATTTTTTTTTTGCTTAAACTAATCCGATTCGGAAAACACTATATTCCGATTCGGATTTTTCAATTTTCCGAATCGGAAAATATGGTTTTCCGAATCGGAAAAATAAACCTGATAGAGTTTCGAGAAAAATTTCGAGTTGGTATTTGGGCAATTTCCGAATCGGAAAATGATGTTTTCCGAATCGGAATTTGACTAATACCAAGTCGGAAAACGAATAAGATCAGATCTAAACAACAATTCAAGTCCAAAAAAATTTCCGATTCGGAAAATTTCAAAAATCCGATTCGGAAAACTGATATTTTCCGATTCGGAATTTTTGAATATTCCAATTCGGAAAATATGAACAGAATTCGGAAAAACGAGGAAAAACCGAGCAGAAGGTAAAAAAAACTCAAAAATTACTGCTCAAATCACCAAATTTTGACTCAAAATCACTCACAAACACAGTAAAAACATCATTTTAACCATACACAATCAAATTTACATCCAAATCAATGATCAAAATAAGAAAATCAAACCTCAAACCTCCATTTTTTAAAAAAACACAAAAAGCTTAAGAAATCATACCAAATTCATTGAATTTCCAGCTCTGATACCACTTGTTGTTCCAGATTCAAGTTCTAATCAACATGCAACAACTAGAGAATGATTCAGGAAGCCATATGTCATTAATTCTTGGATCAAAGTTTACACACACTAAACACACCAAGAACACACACACTTAAGAACAATAACTCTCTCAATCACTCTCACTTTCACAATGATACGTATGCATGTTCTAACCTCCAAACTAACTCACTTTGGGTATTTATACCCAAACCCTTACAACCCTTCAACTTTGAACCAATTACACTTTCTACCCTATCTATACAAAACAATTACAAGTAAAGTAATAAAGCACTAAAAACAATAAAGCTTTGACTTTCTTTTAACAACTTTGACTTTGCCTTTGACTTCAACTTTAGCACAATCTTGTGATCTCGGATACAATCCGATTTTGCACCCAACAAATTCATATATGAATCAGCTAAATCAAGGGCGAATTTACCCTGTTGATCCAGCTCTCCTAAGTTCTTTCACTATGCACTAGAGTGAGAAGATAATAAAAGATAGAAGATAGAGGAAATAAGAAAGAAAGGATTAGGGTTTTTTTAGGATGAAGAAGAAGTATGGAGAACATCTCTTCACGTCTTATTTATACCCAATGCATTAAATGCATGCAGACTCACTTTTGTGTACGTGTCACATTCTAAGTGGTCCTAAGTACTATTTACTATAAACAAATACCCTTTGCATGGTGTGCAAAAGAGGATGTGAGTAAACAGTTGCCTTGAGGTCTGATAAGTACGGAGGGAACAGAAAAGAGTCTGTCCTTATGTACTTTTGTGTCAGTAAAGGCGGATAATCCTTTTGTGCATTAGATTAAGACATTACACTAATCCTTCAGGATCAGGATACTGATCAGTGAGTAGAGTCCTGATACTGATGTAGATCAGGAGTCACTGTATCCTGTTGAGTCTTCAGGATGTCATACGAATTTGAGTAGCCTGCTATCACTGAGTTCCATCTTCAGATCACGAGCATGCTGTTCCTGTCATCAGCTAATTCTTCGACTTCGCTGATGGTTCTTTGAGTATGACTTTAATGTCTTCAGGAGATCTTCACTTCGGTGGTCAGGATCAGTAGACTGCAGAACAGACTCGTTCATCTCCTGATCCTGATCCTGATCATTATAAAAATAAGTTACAGCATAAGTAACATGGAATAACACTGAACAGTCTCAGTGATAATTCCTCAAGCTATAACAGAAGTAAAAACCTAAGAATTTAAAAGTGAAATTTGTGTGATTATATTCAACCCCCCCTTCTATAATCCCATACACTATCCTTACTTGAAGGTCACCTCATTGGGACCAACAAGTGGTATCAGAGCAGATACAAGCTCTCATTTTCTTCTCTAAGAAAAATCTTGCGATCCTCTCTCTTAATCCATGGCTCTTCAAGCTAAGGATAACTACTTTGATACCGGCTCTGCTGTAAAACCTCCAAGGTTTAACAAAGATAACTTCTCTCTTTGGAAAACCAGGATGGAACTTTTCTTATCTGGTTCTGATCCCCAGATTCCATAATTTTTGGAAAATGGACCACATGTGCCTACACAACCTGTCCATGCTGTGCCTCCTGCTGGTGATCAACCAGGAATACCCGCAAGGGAACTGGTTAAGGCAGTGACGGATTGGAATGATGAGGACAGACGCCTTGTCAACATTGACACTAAGGCTAGGTCTCTCATTGCCATGTCACTCCCTGATGACGTCTTCCACTCTGTCTGTCACCTTCGCTCTGCTAAAGAGATTTGGGACACCCTCTGTGTTCAATACGAAGGTACTGCTGTTCTCATGGAATCAAGAAAGATTTTCATGGTTCGCCAGTACGAAAGCTTTATTCATCAGAAGGATGAAACTCTCTCCCAGATACATCAGAGATTCAACTGTCTCCTGATCGACCTGAAGACTATTGGTACTATCTATCCTAACTCTGAGGTGGTTACCAAGTTCATGGAAGCTCTTCCTGAACATTGGGAAACCTACACCTCCTGCTTGACTATGTCCAAAGACATAAAGACACTCACATTAAGTGAGTTGTATGGTATTCTTCTAAACCGTGAACAACAGAAGAAACTGAAAAAGAATCTCATAAGAGATACTAAAGATTCCAAAAGCACCTCTGTTGCACTGGTCTCTGATTCAGTTCCTACTGTTGCTACTCCTTCTTCTGTTACCATCACTGAATTAGAATCTTCTGATTCTGACATGTCAGACTCAGATCCTGATTTTAATGAATCACTTGCACTTCTCACTCGCTCCTTTAAGAAGTTTGCCAAAAAGGGAAACTTCCAAAGAAGGAAACCCCTTACTCTTACTGACAAGCCTAAAACAGAATCTGTTGATAAGGCCACTGCTACCTGCTATAATTGTCAGGGCAAAGGACACTTTGCTAATGATTGCAGGTACAAGAAAAATCAGTTTGCTTTTTCTTCTACCAAATCTTCCTCGAAAAACCCCAAATACCAGCGCCTGAAAGAGAAGTACAAAAAGATGAAATCTCAAAGAAAAGGCAAAGGTCTTATTGAGGAAACTACCTTATTGAGGATGATGTCTCCTCTGATGACTCATCTGATGAGGAAGATACTCAAGTGGCACTGATGGCCATTATTGAGGAAACTACCTTAGCTCTCATGGCTAAGATAGAAGAGGTCCCTGAAGAGGTTCCTACTCAAGCTCCTGAAGCTTCTACCTCTGCGACTGAATCTACCAGTCAGGTACCTGTTTCTGTTGTCCCTCTTGAAAGCTTAACTCAGCTAGACCTTTGATAACACCAAAATTATACATGTTTTGGTTGCGCGTAATCGTATGACTTTACCCCATTTCTCACCCGTTTATGATCATTTCATGCACTAAAAGAGCTTATTATTGTTTATGAAGGATTTGGAGGCCGTGGAACGGAAAAGTACGAAAAAGGCGAGAAAACGTGAAAAATGCACAGAGTCAAACAGAAGCTACTTGGCGATCGCGAAATGCTCAATCTGGCGCCGCCAAGTTCGACCGAAGAGAAGACCAGGGTTTGACCTAAGTGTCTGGCGTCGCCAAACCAGCAGCTTGGCGATCGCTAAATGGCCCCTGGACGTTTTCCTTTAAATATCAGCCTCCTCCTTCAGTTCTAAACATGTCCGATATACGAGGGAAGTACAGAGGAACGAGAGTGAGAGTACGAAAGGTGCCGATACGCTGCGGGAATCGATCTCCGATCATTCATCGTTGTATTGTCGGTATCATGTCGATGTCTACTTTTGTTTGTGTTTATGTTTTCATTATGAGTGAGTAGTTTATTAGTAGTACTTGTCATGACCGATGAACCTTTATGGATGATACTTTGTGATTAATGTTTACTGGTTTGTTTTGATTAATTGAATGTCTTTTATGGTTCTTTTCTGATTGATGTTGTTGTGGCGATTTGAATTCACTTGGTTGGGTGTATTTGTTAGACCAAAGCAGATAGACTCCGAAAGGATAATCAACCTACCTTAGCCTGACTTGGACCAAAAGGTTGTGTTAAGGGGTTACTTTGACCAATAGTGACCAGATAGTAAAAGAGCCATTGCGATATTGATTAGGAAGGATTTACCGATTCTAGATTGTGGACCAAACGATTTAGGAT
This sequence comes from Centaurea solstitialis, assembly GCA_030169165.1. Classification (NCBI taxonomy): domain Eukaryota; kingdom Viridiplantae; phylum Streptophyta; class Magnoliopsida; order Asterales; family Asteraceae; genus Centaurea; species Centaurea solstitialis. Next base: position 39,476,863 of record CM058044.1, on the reverse strand, counting down.
TGGAATTAGGAGTATCATATCCTAGTTTCTAACCATAAATTGCACATGTTAGGGTGTCCCAGACTTAAATTCCTACAATAGTCAAAACAACCAAACCTTCGACCTATTCATATCATCCATATTGGGGATTCACTTTATCATGATAAGTACTGCTGTTTTTCCTTATTATAATCTTAAATCAGTATTTTAATTGTTTTCTTAGTTTTACTTAGTTAATTGTTTCTTTTTAAGTATTCAAACCTTTTTCATACAAAACCCCCCTTTAGATTAATTAAACCAATTTAGACTTTAGTCTACGATAACTTGACCGTTCCCAGTGGTAGATACGATACCTGGACTTTCCTACACTATATTACTCACGATCAGGTACGCTTGCCTGTATATGTGGTAAGACGGTGGCTAGGCATTAGAGGTTAAAACTTGTTACGCTTTTTATATACGATAATTACCGCACCAAGTTTTTGGCGCCGTTGCCGGGGAACGGTAGTTGTTAGACTTTAGTTTTTATTAGTTTTGTTAATCGATCCTTGTGAGGGATTCTGTCCCTTGCAAGTTTTCTGCTTTTTAGTTTAGTTCGTTATTTTTATTTTATTTTAGCCCTTTGTTTCCTGCAAGTTGCCCGTAATCATTTGTTAAGTTGTCAGGATGGGAGACGATCAACCCATGTGGGATAAGCGATCTGAGGTCCGGTTTACTCCGAGATCCGCGATCAAAAAGACAGATGGTAAAATGGTGGAAATCAATAAAGGACTCATCAAAATGATCAACACCATTTCATTTGACGGAGAACCAAGCGGAAATCCTTACCAACACCTTGAAGCATTCGAGGACATCTGTGAATTAGTCAACACCAACGAGGATGAGGTAAAACTTCGAGTATTCCCTTTTACTTTGACAAAAAAGGCAAAAGACTGGTTTAAACAACTGCTCCCGGGATCCATCACAACCTGGGACGATTTGAAATCTGCCTTTTTGTCAAGGTACTTTCCCATTTCCAAGGTTCACAAAATAAGAGCTGAAATTCGAAACTTTAAACAAGGAAAAGATAGCCTTGTGAAAGCTTGGGGAAGGTATAAGAGTTTATTTTTAGTCTTTCCAAACCATGGTATTGATGATAGAGAAATGATAGATGTTTTTTATGCTGGATTGACTAACGATTCTTGGTTAAGGTTGGATTCATCTTGTGGAGGTATTTTTCCGTATAAGACAGTGAAAGAAGCGCGTAAACTCTTGGACGACATGGAAGCACACTCTCTGGATTGGTCTACCGACGAGGAACAAGAGGAGACCCAACCAGCGAATCTAAATGTGGTGTCATCATCCGACGAGCACATCCACACAACTAAGGACTCCACCGAGACGCCGAACCCTCTTTCCAAGCCATATGGCGGGGTAATCGAACAATTATTCCATCAATTCTCCCGAGAACAAGAAAAGATGGGTGCGGATGTCGAACAGAAGATGCAGGGGTTCGTAAACTTTATTGCAGGATTATATCGAGGCGCAGATCAATTCCTCCGAGACGTCAAGGAAACATTTCCTCATATGGAGGCGGAAGCACATGCTGAAGTGTTCACAACCACAAGAGGAGGTAAGGTAGTTGTAGGACCACCTATGCCTCAAACTAATCAAATTCCTAATATGCAGGTTGTTGAAGCCGAGGTAGAATTACCGTCACGACCAACAAAAGAGGTCAGGGAGGAAGCAGTCAGACCGAGGGAATCTACAACACCTCATGTGCCTACACGAGTACCATACCCTGCACGACTTCGGAAAGAAAAGAAAGAGGCCCAATATCGTAAGTTTATTGACTTGATTAAACGAGTAGATATTAATGTGCCTCTTGTGGATTTAATTGCAGGTGTACCGAGTTACGCAAGATTTCTCAAGGAGTTGGTGGCTAAGAAAGCAAGGATGGGAACGGAAGAAATAGCCTTTCTGAATGCCGAATGCTCAGCTACACTTTCAGACACCCTCAAAAAGGGTGATCCAGGGAGTTTCATTATCCCTTGTTATTTTGGTAAAAGTGTTTCATGTAGAGCCCTAGCAGACCTAGGAGCCAGTATAAACCTGATGCCATTATCCTTTTATCAAAAACTGGGATTGAATGATCTAAAAAGCACAAGAATGACCATCCAACTAGCTGATAGATCCATAAAATACCCTGTAGGAATAGCTGAGGATGTCATAGTTCGGGTAGACAGGTTTGAATTCCCTGCCGACTTTGTGATCTTAGACATAAAGGACGAGGTTAAAGTACCTCTAATCCTTGGTCGTCCGTTCCTCAACACGGCCAGTGTCATTATTCATGTAGCCGAAAGAGAACTTAGTCTAGGAATTGGTGAAGACCGAATCACACTTTCCATTGACGGGATTCCGGACTATAAGGAGTCTATTAATACTCTAGACAGTCTAGATGACTTCACCAAACCACTTGAATCAGAGCCTAATGATTATCTTTTTGAATCAGGTGAATTGGAAGAAAGCCTAGCTGTTGAGAAAAGATGGGATGAAGCCGTGGAGGAAGAAGAAGAGGACTTCGAGGAGCTAAAGCAGGAAGACAAAATCAGAGTAAAGACATCTTTGGAGGAACCACCAGAGTTGGAGTTAAAGGACCTTCCCGAGCACCTCGAGTACCAGTTTCTTGAAGGTAACAATACTCTCCCGGTAATTATTTCTTCCTTGCTAACAGCCAATGAAAAAGAGAGACTTGTTGAAGTTTTGAAAAAACACAAAAAGGCTTTAGCTTGGAAAATTTCGGACATTCCCGGAATAAGCCCTTAATTTTGTACACACAAAATTTTAATGGAAGACAATTTTAAACCATGTGTGCAAAAACAAAGGAGGCTTAATCCGAAAATGCAAGACGTTGTGAAAAAGGAGGTTATCAAACTGCTTGATACCGGAATCATTTACCCCATTTCTGACAGTCCTTGTAAGCCCTGTTCAAGTAGTTCCCAAAAAGGGAGGACTCACAGTTGTCACAAATGATAACAATGAGTCAGTTCCCACCCGTACTGTTACCGGGTGGAGAGTTTGCATAGATTATAGGAAGCTTAACGATGCCACTAGAAAAGACCATTTCCCCTTACCCTTCATTGATCAAATGCTTGAACGCTTGGCGGGAAATGAGTACTATTGCTTCCTAGATGGATTTTCGGGATATTTCCAAATCCCCATTGATCCTGAAGACCAGGAGAAAACGACCTTTACCTGTCCCTTTGGAACATTTGCCTATAGGCGTATGCCTTTTGGGTTGTGCAATGCACCCGCTACTTTTCAGCGATGCATGACAGCCATTTTCCAGGACATGATAGAGAATTGTATGGAGGTCTTTATGGATGATTTCTCTGTTTTCGGTAACTCTTTTGATGATTGTCTAAGCAGCCTAGACAGGGTACTAGCTCGATGCGAGGAATCTCATCTGGTTCTCAACTGGGAAAAGTGTCACTTTATGGTAAGGGAAGGTATAGTTCTTGGACACAAAATCTCAAAAGATGGTTTGGAGGTGGATAAAGCTAAGATAGACACCATATCGAAGCTTCCTCCACCTACAAACATAAAAGGGGTCAGAAGTTTCTTAGGTCATGCCGGGTTTTATAGGAGATTTATACAAGATTTTTCGAAAATATCTCGACCTCTAACCAAACTTCTTGAAAAAGAAGCACCTTTCATTTTTGATGAGAAGTGCATCTCCGCTTTTGAAACTTTGAAACGACATTTGACCAATGCCCCTATCATGGTTCCACCTGATTGGGATCAACCTTTTGAGATTATGTGTGATGCGAGCGATTATGCCGTCGGTGTAGTTCTTGGGCAACGTAAAAACAATCATTTCCAACCGATTTGTTATGCAAGTCGAACTCTTAACGACGCCCAAGAAAACTACACCACGACTGAAAAAGATCTTCTAGCGGTAGTTTTTGCCATTGAAAAGTTTAGGTCTTATCTTGTGTTGTCCAAAATCATAGTTTACACGGATCACTCTGCCCTTAAATATCTCTTTGCTAAGCCTGATGCTAAGCCCAGACTCATACGATGGATACTTCTGTTGCAAGAGTTTGATATAGAGATAAGAGATAAGAGAGGCGCTGAAAATTTAGCTGCCGATCATTTATCTCGTCTGGAAAATCCATACATGGATTCCGGAGGCATAGAAGTCATCAGGGATAAATTCCCCGATGAGGACCTCAATATGATTAAGACCATAGGAGAAGACCCTATACCTTGGTATGCAGATTTTGCAAACTATCTGGCCGCTGGTGTTCTTGTCAAAGGTATGACTTATCAGCAAAAAGGTAAGTTTTTCTCAGACTTAAAGTATTACTTTTGGTCTAAACCTTATCTGTTCAGAATAGGACCTGATAGGATTCACCGTTGATGTGTCTCCGGCCCTGCTGCTTTGGACATTCTCACTAACTGTCACAAAGGCCCCACGGGAGGCCATTTTGGAGCCAATTTGACCGCTAGAAAAGTCCTCGAGTCCGGATTTTATTGGCCTACGATTTTTAAGGATGCTCACAGTTTAATAAAAACTTGTGACGCTTGTCAAAGGGCAGGCAACATCACAAAGAAAGATGAGATGCCCCAACAGAGCATCTCCGTTAGCGAAGTGTTTGATGTTTGGGGAATCGATTTCATGGGACCTTTTCCCGACTCTAGAGGCAACAAATACATTCTTGTGGCGGTTGATTATGTTTCCAAGTGGGCCGAGGCAAAGGCTTCGCCCACGAATGATGCTAAGGTGGTTGTTGACTTCGTGAAATCTCTTGTGTGCAGGTACGGATGTCCAAAGGCGATCATTAGTGATAGAGGAACTCACTTTGCAAACTATCTGTTGGAGAAGACCTTAAAAAGATATGGAGTGCATCATCGATTCTCGACTGCCTACCATCCGCAAGCCAATGGACAAGCGGAAAACACCAACAGGGCGTTGAAACGAATCGTGGAAAAGACGGTCGATAACAACCCGAAGATATGGTCGCAAAAGCTTGAAGATGCACTATGGGCGTATCGTACGGCTTACAAGACCCCAATTGGAAGCACTCCTTATCGGATGCTTTACGGGAAAGCGTGTCACCTTCCATTCGAATTCGAGTACAAAGCACTGTGGGCACTAAAGAAAGTTCATTTGGATGACATCGCGAGTGGAAGAGAAAGATTGATAAGCTTGCACGAATTGGAAGAGCTTAGATCTCTCGCTTATGAGAACTCGAAGATCTACAAGGAACATTGAAAGAAATGGCATGATGCGCATCTAAAGGAAGTGAAGGTGTTCAAAAAGGGGGACAAGGTATTAATGTATCAAACTCGTTTTAAATTTTCCCCCGGTAAAGTCACGATGGATAGGTCCATATGTCGTCTTGAAAGCTTATCCCTCGGGATATGTGGACCTAATGACTGAAAGAGGATCATTTAAGGTAAATGGCCATAGACTAAAGCTTTACAATGAGAACGACCCTGTCAAAAATGGCGAGGTCTGTCATCTTTCTAAAGAACCAATTACTTAGGTGATCCCCCGAGTCAGGCTCGTGACTCGGTACAAAAACAAGCGCTTTTCGGGAGGCAACCCGTGTTTTTATTAGTTATATTTGCTTGTGTATGTGTTTTAATCAATTTTGCAGCATTAGCCGAAGGAAATTGCAACCCGATCAAATTTCAGAAGCAACCAAACAGTAGCCATTTCGCGATCGCGAAATCTTGAATTTCGCACCGCGAAGTGAGCGACCCAGGTAAGTTCAAAAAGAGAAATTTGAAAACAGGGTGTCTGTTACGACTTCGCGACGCGAAAACTTTCGCTTCACGACGCGAAGTTCGAGACGAGAAGGTTTAAGCTGTTTTCTAAAACCCTATTTTCAATATTCTCCTTCTTCCATTGTATTTTTCTCTGCAATTCTCTTCCCATCCTGCAAATCCATGGCGTCAAAGGTATGTATTCCTCCTCTATTTGCTTTAATTTGAAAGAATCCTACAAGCCCTAGTTGTTTAAACTTGTATATGATCCTTAAAAAGGGGTTTTATTGGGTAGGAAAGTCTGTAATGTTAGGGGGAGGTTTATTGCTTTAATCTGCTTAGATTTACACACTTGAGTTTAGATCTTTGAATATTGTGATATGTTTCAACTCAAGTGTGGGGAAGAGAGGTTATGTTTTTTTGTGGTGATTAATGTACATGTTTTGTTTGTAGAGAGCTTCATCTTCCCGCAATGTACAAGACCACCCATGCTTGTCTTTTGATTCCGACAACATCTTGCGTAGCGAAAAGATGTCACTGATGATTGAGCTTGATCGCTTGAAAAAGCGGGAGGTTGAAATCGGTTCGGTTGTTGATTTGCACTTTGTGGAAGAGATTGGATTTGGGGATAGGCTATCAAGCCTTTTGAGGAGAGAGTACCGCGATCAGTTTGGTGTTCTTCGCTTTGTGAGCAACGATTGGGAAAAAGCACTGAAAACCCACGAGCCAATCTACTATGAGCTTGTGTTGGAATTTTTGGCTACCTTTAGCTTTGATGTGGAGGCGTATGAGGAAGATAGACTTGAGGGCCCTTGTATTCGATTCCGTTTGCTTGGGGAGTGGTATGGGATCACCCTACCACGCTTTGGAGTGTTGCTCGGACTTTTCACGGCGGCTCAGTCGAGATCCGGGTACTTTTCTCACTACTTCTTAGCCGGTGCTTGTGAGCCTAGTGCCGAGTTTGTGGGCGCGGATTTTTGGGCTATCATCGGATCGGGGCCATATTTACAGTCCAACACCAAGGAAAGTTCTATCACTCTACCCGAGCATCGTCTTCTTCATCGAATGCTTGTTCACTCTTTTGCTTATCAGAAAGCTATTAAGGAAAAGGTTCCGGAAGGGGATCTTTGGCTTCTTTCGCGATTGGTTAATCGGAGTGCCATAACCAATCTTTCTTTTGTGATGGCTAACATGTTCCAAAATACCGGAAAGGTGCACGATAAGGCCGGAACGGGCCTTTGTGGGGGACATTTCATCACGGTTATAGCAGAGAAGTTGGGAACTCTTACACCGAACGTTTGCGAAACTCTCACCAAGTTGTCTCCTATGGGATTTCTCGATAAGGTCCTTTTTCGTTCTATGAAGTTGCTTGCACCGGGAGCTCAGCGGGGTACTTTTGTGTGGATTGGGGATGTCACCCCCAATGAAGAGCCGGTTGGTATGGCTACTTCACCGCCTCAGCCGACCTTCCCGGGGCAATCGAGCAACCCTCCACCGGCAAATCAACAAGGATCGGGATCTCTTCATGAAGCTATTCAAGGACTATCGGAACAGATGGGAGCAGAGCATCACGAGATGATGGAAAGATTGGACCGGGTCTCATATGACATGTATGGTGTTCGGCGGGAGTTGTCTTGGGTCGCCGCTTCGATGGGCGAATACTTTGAGAGCGTGGGACATGTTCCCCCGGCCCCTCTCCAACCCCATCCCGTGTGGCGTGATAGTGATGACGGTCCTGCTGGTTATTCCACCTACGATGAATGGGCTTTTGAAAACCGTAACTAAGCGGTTTTATTTGATTCGATATGGTTGTCGTAAACAATTTTATTTTTCCTTTGAACTGCGTGGTTTGTTTGGTTGAACAATTTTATTTTGCTTTGGATTGTTTAGGATTTTAAGTAGTTTGATTTGGTTTATCTTCATTTGTTCGTTTTTACTTTTCTTTTTTCTTTTTGTTGGTAGATACGGCGATTTATGATCGAGCATGAATTTTATGCACCACTCTCAGATCAGAACAGATTTCGTCACATAACCCGGGAAGTTTCTCTTTTTCCCAATTACTCCATAATTGTGTTAATTGTTGCATTGAGGACACTGCAAATTTTAAGTGTGGGGAGGGGGTTATGTAGACTTATCTGTTTAAATGGGTTCACTTTTTGCTTGTGGATTGTCGTTTTTCAAACTTTTGAAAGCTTTGAGATTTGACCCCAATTTTTTTTTCGAAATCTGAGATTGTTTTTGAGACTGAGTTACTTGCATAGGAGAACACGGAATAGGATTAGTTGAGTAAAAGGATGCCTTGGAATACTAATTACCATGAGTGCCTCACCCAATTCCGTTGAGAGATTGAGCCTTAATTGTTATATTTGTTTATTTCGTGAGGAATACCGACTTTGACCCAAGGTAGAACTTGTCATTTGAATGCTTATCGAGACCACATAAGAGAAGTATTTATCACCATTGCACTGATAGAGGCCTTCGTTTCTAACCCTTTTAGCCTTCGTCAGATGACCTCATCATAAGGTTATCTGATTTGCCTAGCCTTTAATTGAAAAGTGTTCACCTTTTTAACACTTTATCCCTTGAAACCATTTTGAGCCTTAGCCTTTTCATTTGTTACCCACTATACACTCTATCCTTCCTTGAGCCTAATTGTTTATCTATCTTTTGGCCGTGACTCAAATTTGAATCTTGAGATGTTTTGATCCAGTTTTTATCTGACAGTTTTTATGGGATTGAGAATTGAAAAGAGCCCAAAAGCAACATAGTTGCTGCTCTGAAAAAAAAAAGAGGAAAAGAAAATATTTGAGACTCAGAAAAGAAAAGAAATATCAAAAGAGTCGAGAATGCAAAAAAAGAAAAGAATGAGAGCTGAAAAAAAGTGAAAAGGAATTTGTGCCCCAAATAAGCCATAGGCTTAGGCCAATTCTAAAAGAAAAGAGAGAATACTCATCCCAAAAGTCTCATTGTTTGAAAGTCAGATTGCTTTACTGTTTGGATCATTACTGATTGAGTTTTCAAATTTTTGTTGCAAAACCCTTAGTCACTTATATATCCTTTATCCTACCCTTAACCCTTAGCCTAACATTACAACCCTAAAGTCCTCTTGACGGTTGACAACTTCTCAGTGGTGGAGATTAGATTTGGTGACAAGCTTATGCATGCGGGAATTAGTCGAGTATTGGTGTGATCACTTACATATACACTTTTACCCCCGAGAGATACATTTTATATTGTTATTCATATTATGTGAGGGTAAAAGGTTGGCCTTGGTATCCGATTGCTTAATAAGTCTTGTTTGTGTGTTCGATTGTGTGAGTATACTTTGTTCTCTTTGATGATCTTGGGTGGAGATAATTTTGGAGTTATCTTTCTTATCTTTCAGTCTTTTGATTGAGGACAATCAAAGCTTAAGTGTGGGGATTTTGATAACACCAAAATTATACATGTTTTGGTTGCGCGTAATCGTATGACTTTACCCCATTTCTCACCCGTTTATGATCATTTCATGCACTAAAAGAGCTTATTATTGTTTATGAAGGATTTGGAGGCCGTGGAACGGAAAAGTACGAAAAAAGGCGAGAAAACGTGAAAAATGCACAGAGTCAAACAGAAGCTACTTGGCGATCGCGAAATGCTCAATCTGGTGCCGCCAAGTTCGACTGAAGAGAAGACCAGGGTTTGACCTAAGTGTCTGGCGTCGCCAAACCAGCAGCTTGGCGATCGCCAGATGGCCCCTGGACGTTTTCCTTTAAATATCAGCCTCCTCCTTCAGTTCTAAACATGTCCGATACACGAGGGAAGTACAGAGGAACGAGAGTGAGAGTACAAAAGGTGCCGATACGCTGCGGGAATCGATCTCCGATCATTCATCGTTGTATTGTCGGTATCATGTCGATGTCTACTTTTGTTTGTGTTTATGTTTTCATTATGAGTGAGTAGTTTATTAGTAGTACTTGTCATGACCGATGAACCTTTATGGATGATACTTTGTGATTAATGTTTACTGGTTTGTTTTGATTAATTGAATGTCTTTTATGGTTCTTTTCTAATTGATGTTGTTGTGGCGATTTGAATTCACTTGGTTGGGTGTATTTGTTAGACCAAAGCAGATAGACTCCGAAAGGATAACCAACCTACCTTAGCCTGACTTGGACCAAAATGTTGTGTTAAGGGGTTACTTTGACCAATAGTGACCAGATAGTAAAAGAGCCATTGCGATATTGATTAGGAAGGATTTACCGATTCTAGATTGTGGACCAAACGATTTAGATTGGAATTAGGAGTATCATATCCTAGTTTCTAACCATAAATTGCACATGTTAGGGTGTCCCAAACTTAAATTCCTACAATAGTCAAAACAACCAAACCTTCGACCTATTCATATCATCCATATTGGGGATTCACTTTATCATGATAAGTACTGCTGTTTTTCCTTATTATAATCTTAAATCAGTATTTTAATTGTTTTCTTAGTTTTACTTAGTTAATTGTTTCTTTTTAAGTATTCAAACCTTTTTCATACAAAACCCCCCTTTAGATTAATTAAACCAATTTAGACTTTAGTCTACGATAACTTGACCGTTCCCAGTGGTAGATACGATACCTGGACTTTCCTACACTATATTACTCACGATCAGGTACGCTTGCCTGTATATGTGGTAAGACGGTGGCTAGGCATTAGAGGTTAAAACTTGTTACGCTTTTTATATACGATAATTACCGCATCAACCTTGTAACCCTTGATCTTTATAAAGCCCTGAATGGTAAAACCTGTGCTGAGAAAATGAACATTGATCTTCGTGATCAACTCAGAGAGTGTCAGGAAAAGATAAAACTGTTGGGTTTTTGTGTGTTATCCTCGGATCAAACTGACTTGAGGATTAACACAGATCTAACGAACCTCACTGGTTTGATAAATCTTATAGGTTTAATAATCAAACTGAAAAACCTACGCGATCAAAAACTCACTGATTTGATCTTATCATGCGGAAGCGATAAAAGCTAAAAACCCTTAAAGCCTATTGATCTTTAATCGTTGTAGTTTTAATCCTAATAGTTTAGATTCAGATCAATTTACCTGGATTGCTTGAGATTTAGTCCACCAGTGATTGACCTAGCGAACTGTTCTTCTAGTTGAACCGAATGAAACCCGAACACTTGAAAAATCGAACTGGCGTTCCGAGTGGGATAGAAGGCGGCGCCGATTGGGAGAGAGAGGGAGAGAGAGAGAACTGGAAACTGATTTTGTGTTAGCTGGAAAGCTTAATTATTCTTTAACCCATAAGCCTTATTTATATGGGGAGAAAATACAGTTTGAATGGTATTCAGTTTCCATATAATGATTATCCTAAATCCTTTCCCTTTTTAATTACTGGAAAAGAATTTGCCTATGATAATCCTTTTATATATATATATATATATATATTTATCTTAATATATATATATATTATTAATTAACTATTATATATTTATTTTATCTAATAAACATATAATGTAACTAATTAATTAATAACCCTCTGACTTTGGGATTTCTGACTGAAATTACCCAACTGGTTTATAACTCACTATTATAAATCCTAACTTCCCATTTCCAGATCTCATTTAATTTGTTCGACTTATAGGTCCTCACAGGTGTGACCCTCAAGTGTCTTGCAACATTGGATGTGTAATTACTTGGTTTGTCAACTCTGCACATAATTCCTAACAGACTCCCACTTGTGCAAGTTGGCAATACCGCCTTTGATTACACTGACCTAAGGAGGCCAATAGATAGGCACTTAGGCTGACCAGGTTACAAGAACTCTTATACCCAGACTGGTGATATAAACATTCCATAAGAAAATAGTATCTATGAAACTACTGTTCATTGATTGGGTATATCTTGGCTTTTCCCTTTGCATCGCGATATTTCATCTGTGAGTATGAGCTTGGAAAGTGTCAACTCTAAATACTCAAGATTCTGTTTTCTTGATTATCTGACTTTTACTGATAGGTAAACGACAAAGAACTAATCAGTTCGTTTGGGCATGGCCATGCACTTCATCAGTATACTCAGTCAGTCAAGATGGGCCCAGAAATATCTCTCTTCTGAGAAGAGGTGCAAATCCCATCTTGCATATCTGCCTTTAACACCACGGCTTCCGCTGAATCTAGTTACGCCCTTTATAGCCACCCTGTTACGGCGTAGCGGTTGAGTGTACTAAGTATTCAGTAGTCCTCATGATATCAAATCAGATACCTTAGGTGATAGGGACAACCACTGTGAGATTTACTTATGACTGATTCCAAGAAGTAATCTCAACCGCGGATCACGTCCGATATTTGCTACTCTATCAAATATCTGTGCAACTTTTAGTCTACAACACTTGTAGCTGTTATTCAGCAACTGATCACAACTACCTAAAAGTTCACAATGACTTTAACACCTTATCATGTTCCCACAATGATAAGTTGTCACGGACAAGTTTTGAATGAAAACTGGAAACTAGTTTCATTCCTGGATTTATTAAAACATGCAAAATAGCGAAAGTGATAAAGAAATTAACTTTGTATACTCCACATTACACGCTATAATAATAACAAAATTAAATATCTTTTCTTTAATAACTTTCGTAACATCTATTTAACGTTTGTTAAATACTGGTCTAAAATGAAGTATCACCTATCTTCAGTTTAAACCCTTTGATTAAAGTTTACCATTTTAATCAAAGTGATAACCAAATAATACAAGTCTGTTTATACAATCTACTTGTATCTGCTAATTATTGTTTTGCAAACACCTTTTAAAACAATAACTAGACTTTTATCATATTCTATGAACTCGGAGACTTGGACTAACTTCCAGTTCCTGAATGTGTATAACTACAACTTTCCTTAGTTGCTGTGTAGATGAATGATTTCTTCCTGAAATCAGGTTCCATTTGCCATGCTGGCAAATCTACTGGAATTCTATATTTAATCCAACACTTTTATTATTAATTTTAAAGTCAATTATGACTTTACTTTGTTTCAAGGGTCTTGAAACTTTTATCCTTTTGACTAGAAAGGTAAATTATATCTTATGAATTCTTATCCTATCTGGATTATAAATTCCGAGATATATCGAATCAATAATTGTATCTTTTATTCTTTATCTTAGACTAGATAGAGAATAAATTGGGCTCCCACTTACTTATAAAAACTAACTATTACTCAAAATTTACCATTGACTTAGTCAAAACTTTGATTTGTCAATTCTATTTTAAGTAATAAACTTTGAGAATTTCTTTTATAAAACTTAACTGGATTCGATTAAATCCTAATTCCAAAACTTGGAATCTTTCTAGTTTTACAAATACTGTTATTAACGCCATCTGAGTTAATATCCTAAATTCTCCTTTTTAAAACATTTGAATAATAAAACTTGATCAAACTTGATTAGTCAATAAAACTTAACTGGATTTGATTAAATCCTAATTCCAGAACTTGGAATCTTTCCAGTTTTATAAATACTGTTATTAACGCCATCTGAGTTAATAAAATTTGATCACAAAACTATTATTCATAAATGTTTTATTCTCAAAACACATTCCTGTAGAACTATAACAGGCAACAACTAGGATCATAGATTTGATAATTTGTATAAAAACTAGTAATTTGTATAAATCCGTGTGTTTTGATAGTTTTTATACAAATTACTTCAATTTAATAGATTTTTTTGAAGTAACTATAACAGGCAACAACTAGGATCATACGGATTTAAGAATACTAAGCACAATCAGATATTTCAATGTCAAGACAATAACTTTTGAAAATAAAACCATAAAATTATAAATCAAAAATATAATCATCCCAAAAACTGTTTAAAACATAAATCTAAAATTAACTATTTTAAAACCATAAATCTAAAATGTCTTGACTTATATCGAAATAAACTTGTACTTCAGATCCTCAGCAACTTCTGGGCACTTCACTTCTGACCTCCTGCAATAGTCATTTGCTCTAGGTATCAGTATACTTGTAAACCAACAAGTAAGAAGTGACAAGTTAAAGCAATCATAAATTTTCTGAGGTTTACATACCTGCTTCATGACGCTTAGGGCAGTTTTGCCTCCAGTGACCGACCTCATTGCATGTGAAGCAGCGGTTCTCGGTCCTAGCTTTATTTGGCTTAACCTTCTTGCCCTTGCCCTTGCTTTTGCCTTTCTTGGGTGCACTCTGGATGGCCTGGACTGGTCCTTTTCCTTTGCTGGTGCTAGCATGCCCATTCTTCTTTTTCACCCCTCCGTCTTTCACCATCAAGACATCCTTGGTCTTGTTTTTGTTCCCCATATTCAGTTCAGCTGTCTTAAGCATGGAGTGCAATTCTGCTATTGTTTTCTCCATGTTATTCATATTGTAATTGACTACAAAGGGCCTGTAGTCTTCTGACAGTGAATTGAGTATGGTGTATGTTGCTAGCTGCAACGGAACAGGATGACCAAGCCTCTCCAGATGATCTAAGTGCCGTTTCATTTTCATGACATGGTCACTTACTGATGTCCCTTTTATCATCTTGCACTCATTAAATGCTTTGGTGGCATCGTAGCGTTCTGTACGAGCCTGGGTCTGAAACATGTCCCTCAGCTAGCGGATCATGTCATAAGCATTTGTATTTATGAGCCCTGCTTGCAGATCTGGGCTCATCGTTGCAATCATGAGACAGGCAACATCCAGTAGATCATCGGAGTGCTTCTTGTGGGCATTTCTAGCAGCAGCCGGAGCATTTGCCGGAGGTGCCTCCCCAAGAGGCTCTTCAAGAACATACCATTTTCTCTCATGTCTGAGCACAATCATCAGATTGCGCTCCCAGTCGAGAAAGTTAGAGTCGGTCAGCTTATCCTTCTCTAGGATAGATCGGAGGGAAAGATTGTTAGTGCTGGTAACAGTGCTTGCCATCTACACAAAATAAAACTTTTGGTCTTTAGCAATTGTAAATAGATTAAATTCCAATAATTATCAATAAACCCTTAAATGATCAATTTATTGGACTAGGATCCTTATTTCATACGTTCTGATGTGCGTAATGTTCTTGCTCCACCAGACCCGTATTTATTTTGGTAGGTAAGGACTTTTACCAATCATGTCTAGCTGACATGACTCCTAGATCTTTTCGGGACCATGGCAACTACCTGTGCATGTTTTAGTCCCTCTAAGTGCTTTTGGCCCGGTACCTCCCGGTGAACTTAATAGTACCAAAATAGATCTCACCATTTTGGGGACCTGATCACTATACTCTGGCCGGTACCACCCGGAGATAATTCGCAGAGTTATGTAACCCCTCCAGCTTCAGTTTGAACACAGACGTTGAATGTGTGATCACTTACAACGCCTGTGTACTTTACGCCGAAGGTGCCCCTAGATGGGTTGCACTACTGATCCATGATTTTCGGGGTTTTGAAAAACTTTACTTCCAGGTTTTTTTTTTTGAAAAACTGATTGTTATAAAGGCTACTGACGTTTTAAACTAACTGTTTCAAACATGCATGCAATTTTAAAACTAACTGTTCTAAAATTACTTGCTAATTAAAACTAACTGTTTTAATAGCACACCTAGTTGATTAAAACTAACTGTTTTTGTCAACTTGCCTTTTATATAAAACAATCATCTATAGGTTTTAAAACAAAAACTATTGTTTTGAAAAGTTTGAAGAAACTGATAATAAAACCTATATTCCTTTTGTGATATAACCTAGTTTTAAAATATCTCTATTTAAAACTACTAACATGCAAGATATCACAAATGATTAATCAACCATGCAATTAAACAACAATTAATCACATAACAGCTAATTATAGTTTTTGCCAACATTTGTTTCCTAAGGACCAATAATGACCTATTTTACTAAAAACTTCAAAACTTGCGTAGCTCCCACTGGCCTCGCCATGTTTGTTAGTACTCTGGTAAGTTGAAGAATTTTAGTAGCTCCCACTGGCCTCGTCATTCCGAAAGAAAAATATCTATCCTATGGTCATTATTACATAAGGGGTTGTAAATGGCACGCAGGCCTCCCCGTGAATGTGTCAAGGGTCTAGGTTGGCAAATACTATAATAGATATATATATATATATATACTCAAACTGAGATATATATAGAATTCAAGCAATCACGCAATTATATATATGCAATAAAAGCAATATAGTAAAAACGAGTAATAAAACTGGATCCGTTAAAATTATCTTGTCTCAATTACCGTAAAACTTGGTTTTAACTGATTTATAAAAACAAAAGTTTTATAAATCGAAACAAATATTTTAGTCTAAAATTAGTTTTATCTAATTTTATAAAATACACTTTTATAAATAAAACTGATTAGCTAAAATAGTTCCTCTTTTATCCAAAAATATATCAAACTGGTATTATCGATCCAAAAGATACTGGCCTTTTGAGTAATAACACAATGTTAGGCTTATTCGAAAAACAGGTAATATTTTAAGATTCATCAAACCGGGAAAACAATCCAACTGGTTTGAATAAATTTTGTTAGATAAAAATTAAACAGAAAAAATTTCGGATAAGAAGTCTTTAAAACCAAACGAGTTCTTTTGGGCCACAAACTTGGTCCAAAAACTGGGCTTATAGGCCCATTACCAAACTGGTAATCTTGGGCCATCGAAAAACCATCGAGGATCGAAGAATCCTAAACCCGTCATTTTGCTTTGGGTTTGGAAAAACAACTAATACCATTTGGGTTAACCCTAGTGGTTTCATGATGGCCAAGGTAAACGACTACCGCCACCAACCGGAGCTTGACGACGATAGCAATCGGTCATCGCCGTCGTCGACCCGCCTTTTGAAAAACAAAGCAATACCGAATCGACACCACACACCACCATTGATCGCGGCTGTCGATTGCTTCCAATCTGGTTGTGATCGACTAACGCTGCCGCCGCACACCGCCGTCGGTCACCACCAATCTGGTGGTGGTCCGATTGGCGATCGGAATCAACGCCGTCACCACCAACATGGTGGTTTTGGCTAGCGACGGTTTAAACGGCAGCCGCCGCCACCGCTTTGTGCGGTCTGGCCGGCGATTGTGCCAATCGGCCAAGAACACCGCCATCCACCATCGCTGTCGTCGTTTCTGGTGGTGGTGTGAATTTGATTTCAGCCGGCGATTGAAATATCACCGCCGTTCTCCATCACTCGGCGATTGAACAGCCATCGCCACCGCCTTGGCTCGGCCTTAGGGCAGCCGGCGGTTGGCCTGGTGGTTTAGGGTTTAATCTGATGATAACGGCCAAAGCCGCTGTCACCAAGGTCATTGATCTCGGCGAGAATACAGCCACCATTACTGCCGCATACCGCCTGCTACCACCGTCTACCGCCTGCCACCACCAATCTGGTGGTTTGGCTCGGTAGTCACGAGATCGCCGCCACCACCTCTCTGGTGGTTTGGCTGGGCGTTCGCCGCCACCGCTTGCTGCGGTTTGGCCGGCGATCGTGCCTGGTGGTTTTGGTCGTGGCGATTGCGAACACTAGACGCCGTTACCACCTGTGCTGGTGGTGCGGCTGTGTTTTGCGAGGAAGGTTTCGGCCACCGCTACCCAGCTGGTGGCGTGGCCTGGTGGTCGAATAGCAGCCGCCGGTACCGCCACCACTAGACTGTGGTGCGGTCCGGTGATCACAACAAAACAACGCCACCACCGCCCGGCTGTTACCATCTTGTTGGTGGAATAGCGGTGGTGTATCGACCTCATCCACCACCAATCTGGTGGTGGTGGTTTTTCCGGATTTTTGTATGATAAATAACAACCGAATTTTATGTAAAACAATAAAAATCAGATTTTTTTTTTAAACTTTTACGCAAGAAACAAATTTTAACGGATCATACATAAACAGATAAATTGATAAAACTAAAACGATTTTAACAATGGCTCTGATACCACTGTTGGGTTTTTGTGTGTTATCCTCGGATCAAACTGACTTGAGGATTAACACAGATCTAACGAACCTCACTGGTTTGATAAATCTTATAGGTTTAATAATCAAACTGAAAAACCTACGCGATCAAAAACTCACTGATTTGATCTTATCATGCGGAAGCGATAAAAGCTAAAAACCCTTAAAGCCTATTGATCTTTAATCGTTGTAGTTTTAATCCTAATAGTTTAGATTCAGATCAATTTACCTGGATTGCTTGAGATTTAGTCCACCGGTGATTGACCTAGCGAACTGTTCTTCTAGTTGAACCGAATGAAACCCGAACACTTGAAAAATCGAATTGGCGTTCCGAGTGGGATAGAAGGCGGCGCCGATTGGGAGAGAGAGGGAGAGAGAGAGAACTGGAAACTGATTTTGTGTTAGCTGGAAAGCTTAATTATTCTTTAACCCATAAGCCTTATTTATATGGGGAGAAAATACAGTTTGAATGGTATTCAGTTTCCATATAATGAGTATCCCAAATCCTTTCCCTTTTTAATTACTGGAAAAGAATTTGCCTATGATAATCCTTTTATATATATATATTATTAATTAACTATTATATATTTATTTTATCTAATAAACATATAATGTAACTAATTAATTAATAACCCTCTGACTTTGGGATTTCTGACTGAAATTACCCAACTGATTTATAACTCACTATTATAAATCCTAACTTCCCATTTCCAGGTCTCATTTAATTTGTTCGACTTATAGGTCCTCACAGGTGTGACCCTCAAGTGTCTTGCAACATTGGATGTGTAATTACTTGGTTTGTCAACTCTGCACATAATTCCTAACAAAAACAACTTACCATTCTGGAAGAAAGTTATAAGGATCAGGTCACTGTTAATCAAACTCTCTGTATCGAAAGAGAAAAGGCTCTTGCTGCTAAAGAAAGAGACTTGGCCGAACTTAACGCCGAAAAAGTCACCATCAAAGGATGGAGTGACGCCTCTGAAAAGGTTGATGAAATATTAGCCTCAGGGAGAAATGTCAAAAACAAAAGGGGTCTCGGATTCACTAGCGAATGTCCTAGGCCTGATCGTTCCATGCTTAAATTTGGAATGTTTGTTTCGTCTATCCCTGATCCTAATGCCCCTGAAAACATCCATTCTTCATCCAACACACATACTGAAGGTGCTCCTAAGAGTAAAAAGAAAACAGCCAAGGAAAAATCCAAAACTGTAACACCTTCAAAGACCAAGAATCCTAAACCTAAGAACAAAGTTCTAGGTGGTGGTCCTTCAGTCTCAGGAACAAAATCTTTTTCTCAAAATCCTGCTCCTAGACTGAAGATTGACCTGAAGCAAAAGACCCTGGAGAAGAAACCTATTCCTCCTCTGTCCAATGCTAAAGGCATACTTGGTACTGGTCCTGCTCATCTGAAGTTCAAAGACTTCCTGGACCCCACTAAACGCTTTCAATATCGCAAATGTTATCACTATGGATTTAACGACCACATTGCGAGTAAGTGTCCTGATGCTACCAAAACTGAAAAATCAGCTAAGGTAAAGAAAACTCCTAAGACTGATAACTCAGTCAAAGGAAAGAAGGTTGTCAAGACTGTTCCTTCAGTCAAGACTCCAGCCTCAAGAACTGATAACTCAGTTAAGGTTGTCACTAACTCCACCAGTCCTACTGATAATTCTGGATCCATAGTTCTATGGGTACCAAGAAAAACTTAAACTCTCAATTTTACAGGACAAGCACATCTGGTACCTGGACAGTGGATGCTTTCGACATATGACTGGTTCTAAATCTGTCCTCTCTAACTACCGTGAAGAAAGAGGTCCTGCTGTGACTTTTGGTGGAAACAGTAAAGGCCAAACCCGAGGGTATGGCACCCTGACCAACGGAGTAACTACGTTCAAAAGAGTTGCTTATGTTGAAGGCCTGATGCATAATCTTCTGAGCATCAGTCAACTGTGTGATAAAAATCACAAAGTCTCATTCTTGAAGAAAAAGTGCAAAGTCAAGAACAGACGCAAGGAAGTTATTCTCACTGGTGTTAGACAAGCTGATATCTACATCATCAACATGAATACTTCCACTGACAACTTCTGTTTTGTATCCCGTGCTTCCACTGATACAAATTGGCTATGGCACAAGCGTCTCTCTCATCTCAACTTCAAGACGCTGAATCAACTCTGCATTAACAATCTTGTTGTTGGTCTTCCTGACTTTCGCTATACAAAGGTATCTCTTTGTTCAGCATGTGAGAAAGGAAAACAGACCAGGGCTAGCTTTAAGTCCAAGCAGATTTCCTCCATTAGCTCTCCTTTACAACTTCTCCACATGAATCTCTTTGGACCTGTTAATGTCCAATCCATTGCTGGAAAGAAATATACTCTGGTAATCGTTGATGAATATTCCAGATATACATGGGTGTTCTTTCTTCGATCCAAGAGTGACGCTCCTGAAGAAATCATTCTGTTCGTCAAGAAGATGGAAAGGCTCAACAACCTTACGGTTCGATCAATCAGAAGTGACCACGGAACTGAATTCAAAAACAGTACCCTGGAAACTTTCTTCGATCAAAAAGGTATCTCTCAGAACTTCTCATCTGTAAGAACTCCTCAGCAAAACGGTGTTGCTGAAAGACGAAACAGAACCCTGATTGAAGCTGCACGATCTATGTTGAGTGAAGCCAACCTTGCCACTCAATTCTGGGCTGAAGCCGTTAACACAGCTTGCTATACTCAGAACAGATCCATGATAGTAAAGCGCTTCAGAAGAACCCCTTACGAACTCTTTCGTAACAGGAAACCTTCAATCGAACATCTCCATATCTTTGGTTGTGTCTGCTACATCCTGAACAACAAAGATAACCTTGGGAAGTTCGATTCCAAGTCTGATGATGGAATCTTCCTTGGATACTCCTCTATCTCCAAAACTTACCGTGTGTTCAACAAACGAAGACAAACCATAGAGGAAACGATTCATGTAAAATTTGATGAATCAGGTTCTACCTTTCCTCACCCTTATGATAATTCTGAAATAAATCAGTGGGCAGACTCTTTCTTTCAAGTCCCTGATATTCCTATTGCTGATCCATCTCCTCAAGACCTTCCTGACGGTTTTGAAGAAAGTCCTCCTCCTCCACCCTCTCAAATATCCATACCTCCAATAATAAATGTCACCCCTATCACCAAGTCACACCTGAACCTGATCAACCCACTAACAGTGAAGACTTTTCTTAAACCACTGTTAGTGAACCTACTCCTACAAATCTTCTCCCTGATCCTTCAGTGAATGAAGCCTCTACTTCAGGACAGGTGTATCAACCACCTGCTCTTCGTTGGACCAAAGATCATCCAATTGATCAAGTCCTCGGAAATCCTTCCTCTGGTGTTAAAACTCGACGCCAATCTGGTAACGTCTGTCTTTATGTAAATTTCATCTCTGAAAATGAACCTAAAGAAATAGATGATGCCTTGTGTGATCCTGCCTGTGTCTCAGCCATGCAGGAAGAGTTAGCAGAGTTCATCAGAAACAATGTCTGGCTTCTCGTCCCTAGGCCTCGAAAACGTACAATCATAGGATCCAAGTGGATCTTCAGGAATAAGCTTGATGAGATTGGTACGATCATTCGAAAGAAGGCTCGCCTTGTGGCTCAGGGATACAGGCAGGAAGAGGGCATTGATTACGATGAAACTTTTGCTCCTGTGGCTAGGCTCGAAGCAATTCGACTTTTCCTGGCCTTTGCAGCACATATGAACTTCAAGGTTTTTCAGATGGACATCAAAAATGCCTTTCTAAATGGAAAACTTAATGAAGAAGTCTATGTGGCTCAGCCTCCTGGTTTTGTAGATCCTAAGTTCCCTGATCACGTCTACAAGTTAAACAAGGCTCTCTATGGGTTAAAACAGGCTCCTCGTGCCTGGTATAATACCCTGTCAACCTTTCTTCTCTCTAAAGGTTTTGTTCGTGGTAAGATCGATAGCACTTTATTTCTTAAGAAATATCCTAAGCATATCATTCTTGTCCAGATATATGTCGATGACGTTATCTTTGGATCAACCAATCCCAAACTCTGCGAAAAGTTTGAGTTGCTCATGAAATCTGAATATAAAATGTCTATGATGGGTGAACTAACATTCTTTTTAGGACTTCAGATCAAACAATCTGAAAAAAGAATCTTTATCAATCAAGGTAAATATGTACTTGATATGTTGAAGAAATTTGATCTCACATCATGTACACCGATGAAGACTCCAATGGCTCCTCCTCTATCACTTGACAAGGATTCCAAAGGGAAACCTGTTGATGTGACTCTCTATAGAGGAATGATTGGCTCACTGCTGTATCTTACAGCGAGTCGTCCTGATATCATGTATTATACATGTCTTTGTGCTCGTTATCAGGCTGAACCCAAAGAATCCCATCTGACTGCTGTAAAGCGGATTTTCAGATATCTGAAGGGAACTCCTAATCTGGGTCTTTGGTACTCCAAGGACTCAGGGTTCGATCTAACAGCTTATTCTGATAGTGACTTTGCAGGATGTAAGATCGACAGGAAAAGCACCACTGGTGGGTGTCACCTACTAGGTGGAAAGTTGGTGAGTTGGACTAGCAAGAAACAGAACTCTGTGTCCACATCAACTGCTGAGGCTGAATATGTTGCAGCAGGAATCTGTTGTGCTCAAGTCCTGTGGCTGAGAAATCAACTTCAGGACTATGACATACAACTTTCTAAAATTCCTATATACTGTGACAACACTTCAGCGATCGCCATCGCAAACAATCCTGTCTTACACTCCAAGACAAAGCACATTGAAGTGAGATATCACTTCATTAGGGATCATGTGATGAATGGTGATATTGAACTCCATTTTGTCCCTACTGAATATCAGCTTGCTGACCTCTTTACCAAACCACTGGATGTAACACGTTTTAATATGCTCATCAATGAACTTGGGATGTTAAATCCTGACGAATGAAGTTTATCAGGACAAATAGTTGTTAAGTCCTATAGAATAACTTTTCTCAGGACTATTATTTAACAACTCCTGAATAACACATTTATCAGGAGATAACTCTATTCAGTACCTACAAAATCTTTGTTCAAAATCTGAATACTGATGATTCTCAGGTAAGTATTTCTGTCCCTGAAACCTTATCGCATTAAATGTGATAAGAGGATTTTCCCAAAAACAGTACTTATCTGATAAGTACTCTAATTCCAAGAAAACTCTTCTTTCATAAAAATGGAATTATCCCCTGAAAAGGTGGTTTTTTAGCTTTTTGAATAAAACAAACTTTTCATCTGCACTGACACGTAATGGGACGTTTCCTGTTCCCCACGACATGTGTCAGGCGCGTGAACGCGCGTCAAACTTCTTTTCATCATTACGTTTGAAATTAGCCGCTCTTTTCTCTCTCATCCATTTTCTCTCTCCAACCGCGAGGTATAAAAACCTCATTTGTATTCTTTTCACTCTTTACGCTCACAAAATCTCCAAACGCTCTAAAGCAAGAAAAAGCAAGAAAAGCAATCCAGTCTTCTTTTCACCAAGAACACCACACTCACTACTTTAACCAAATCATCGTAAGTGTCTCTATTCTTTGTTCTTTCTACAAACTAAGTTGACATTCTTCATTTAAAACAACTTATTTTGATAAACGTTTTTCCAAAAACCCTAAGATCACTTCGTTTGATCTTAGTTTTCCCAAAATCTTCTTAGATTTTTGTTAAAACTGTTTATGTGATTCTTCTTATTTCTTTTAAGAAAAATCATCAACTCCTATTTTGATATAATTTCATCAAAATAGAAGTTCTCTTTAATACCAAAACACATTCCTTTTGTGAATTTTGGTATCTAATCTATTCCAAGTATAAAGGATTTCACCACTTTTATGAACTTTTACTATGTTCATTGAAAAGTGAAGAAAGATACATATTTTGGATTCTTAATCATCCACATATGTTATTCTTTGTTCTTAACAGGATGGCTGCTACTACTTCCACCTCTCTCGACGCCCAGCTCTCCTCTGAGGCCACTACATTGCTCACTACCACTGGAAGCCTTCCAATTGTCATTCCTCAACATGACATCCAATTCAAAGGCAACAATCTCATTGGCCTGTTTGATCTCCCAGAGGGCAAAGAGTACCTGAAGCCTGCCAGGGACTTTCTTCTCAACAGTCCTCTGAAGACGGCTTTCACCATCAACCCCAAACCAAACAAACCCCTGCTTCTCCAACTCTGGTCCACTACCACAATGGCCCAGGAGAGGAACTCAAAGGGAAAAATGCATGAGGTAATAAAATTCCAAATAAAGGAAGATATCATCTCCTTTGGAATTGGGACTCTCCGAAACGTCCTCCAGATCTCCAAGAAGAAGAGATATCCTCCTCCCCCATCCGCTGAAGAAGTCATCACACTGCTGGATGACATTGGCTACAGATGGTGTTGATCCAGCTCTCCTAAGACCTGATGAAATGATAATGATCCTGAACCTTTACTTAGTGAATAGGTTTTTACTTCTGTTATAGCTTGAGGAATTATCACTGAGTCTGTTCAGTGTTATTCCATGTTACTTATGCTGTAACTTATTTTTATAGTAATCAGGATCAGGATCAGGAGACGAACGAGTCTGTTCTGCAGTCTACTGATCCTATCCACTGAAGTGAAGACCTCCTGAAGATATCAAGATCATACTCAAAGAACCATCAGCGAAGTCGAAGAATTAGCTGATGACAGGAACAGCATGCTCGTGATCTGAAGACGGAACTCAGTGATAGCAGGCTGCTCAATTTCGTATGACATCCTGAAGATTCATCAGGATACAAGTGACCCTGAACAGCACCAGTTTCAGGACTCTAGTCACTGATCAGTATCCTGATCCTGAAGGATTAGTGTAATGTCTTAGTCTAATGCACAAAAGGATTATCCGCCTTTACTGACACAAAAGTACATAAGGACAGTCTCTTTAATGTTCCCTTCGTACGTATCAGACCTCAAGGCAACTGTTTACACACTTCCTCTTTTGCACACCATGCAAAGAGTATTTGTTTATAGTAAATAGTACAAAGGACCACTTACATTGTGACACGTACACAAAAGTGAGTCTGCATGCATTTAATGCATTGGGTATAAATAGGACTTGAAGAGATGTTCTCCATACTTCTTCTTCATCCTAAATCTACCCTAATCCTTTCTTTCTTTATTCCCTCTATCTTCTTTCTTACATCTTCTCACTTTAGTGCATAGTGAAAGAACTTAGATTTTTAGTTTAGACTTATTGTCTTTTCTATTTCCGCAACAATCTGTAAATTCATATTGTTTATACAACAAGAATTTAAAAGTGAAAACTTGTGTGATTATATTCAACCCCCCCCCCCCCTTCTATAATCCCAAACACTATCCTTACTTGAAGGTCACCTCTTTGGGACCAACAAGTGGTATCAGAGCAGATACAAGCTCTCATTTTCTCCTTAGAAAAATCTTGTGATCCTCTCTTCTAATCCATGGCTCTTCAAGCTAAGGATAACTACTTTGATACCGGCTCTGCTGGAAAGCCTCCTAGGTTTAACAAAGATAACTTCTCTCTTTGGAAAACCAGGATGGAACTCTTTCTCTCTGGTTCTGATCCCCAGATTCCATACTTTCTGGAAAATGGACCACATGTGCCTACACAAACCGTCCACCCCATTCCTGCTGCAGCAGGCCAACCAGCTGTACCCGAAAGGCAACTGGTAAAGCCTGTGACTGACTGGAATGATGAAGACAGACGCCTGGTCAATATTGACACTAAGGCTAGGTCTCTCATCGCCATGTCACTCCCTGACGATGTATTCCATTCTGTCTGCCACCTTCGTTCTGCTAAAGAAATATGGGACACTCTCTGTGTTCAATATGAAGGTACTGCTGTTCTCATGGAATCAAGAAAGATTTTCTTGGTTCGACAGTATGAAAGCTTTATTCATCAAAAGGATGAAACTCTCTCCCAGCTACATCAGAGATTCAACTGTCTTCTGATTGATCTGAAGACTATCGGTACTACCTACTCTAACTCTGAGGTGGTTACCAAGTTCATGGAAGCTCTTCCTGAACATTGGGAAATCTACACCTCCTGCTTAACTATGTCAAAGGACATAAAGACACTCACACTAAGTGAGTTGTATGGTATTCTTCTCAACCGTGAACAACAGAAGAAACTGAAAAAGAATCTCATAAGAGATTCTAAAGATACCAAAAGTAACTCTGTTGCATTGGTCTCTGACTCAGTTCCTACTGTCGCCACTCCTTCTTCAGTAACTATTACTGAATTAGAATCTTCTGACTCTGACATGTCAGAAGATCCTGAATTCAATGAATCTCTTGCTTTGCTAACCAGATCTTTCAAGAAGTTTGCCAAAAAGGGAAACTTCCACAAAAAGAAACATCTTACTATTACTGACAAGCCTAAATCAGACCCTGTTGATAAGGCTACTGCTATCTGCTACAACTGTCAGGGCAAAGGACACTTTGCTAATGATTGCAGGTACAGGAAAAGTCAGTTTGCTCCCTCCTCTGCCAAATCTTCTTCTAAGAACCCCAAATACCAGCGCCTGAAGGAAAAGTACAAAAAGATGAAAATTCAGTGCAAGGGTAAAGGTCTTATCGCAGAAGACTGCGACTGGGATGATGTCTCCTCTGATGACTCATCGGATGAGGAAGACACTCAAGTGGCACTGATGGCCATTATTGAGGAACCTACCTTAGCTCTCATGGCTAAGATAGAAGAGGTCCCTGAAGAGATTCCTCCTCAGGCTCCTGAAGCTTCTTCTTCCACAACTCCTGAAGCTTCCACCTCTGCGACTGATTCTTCCAGTCAGGTACCTATTCCTCTCGTCCCTCTTGAAAGCTTAACTCAGCTGGACCTGGTCACTCTTGATCTTTACAAAGCCCTTAATGGTAAAACCTCTGCTGAAAAAATGAATATTGACCTTCGAGGACAACTCAAAGAATGTCAAGAAAAAATAAAACAGCTTACCATTCTGGAAGAAAACTATAAAGACCAGGTCACTGTAAATAAAACTCTCTGTATTGAAAGAGAAATGGCTCTTGCTGCCAAAGAA
Source organism: Centaurea solstitialis (assembly GCA_030169165.1). Classification (NCBI taxonomy): domain Eukaryota; kingdom Viridiplantae; phylum Streptophyta; class Magnoliopsida; order Asterales; family Asteraceae; genus Centaurea; species Centaurea solstitialis. Next base: position 39,450,117 of record CM058044.1, on the reverse strand, counting down.
AGAGCCCTGGCAGAGTTAAACGCTGAAAAAGTCACCATCAAAGGATGGAGTGACGCTTCTGAAAAGGTTGATGAAATATTAGCCTCAGGAAGAAATGTTAAAAACAAAAGGGGTCTTGGATACACTCATGGAGGAACTAAATCTGATAGTTCCATGCTCAAATTTGGAAAATTTGTTTCTTCTATCCCTGATCCTAATGCTCCTGAAAACATCCCTTCTTCTTCTAACACACACTCTGAAGGTGCTCCTAAGAGCAATAAGAACACAGTCAAGGAAAAATCCAAAACTGTAACACCTTCAAAGACCAAGAGTCCTAAACCCAAGAACAAAGTTCTGGGTGGTGGTCCTTCAGTCTCAGGATCAAAATCTTTCTCTCAAAATCCTGCTCCCAGACTAAAGATTAACCTGAAGCAAAAGACTCAGGAGAAGAAACCAATTCCTCCAATGTCCAATGCTAAAGGCATACTTGGTGCTGGTCCTGCTCACTTGAAGTTTAAAGACTTCCTGGACCACACTAAACGCTTTCAATATCGCAAATGTTATCACTGTGGATTAAATGACCATATTGCGAGTAAGTGTCCTGATGCTACCAAAGCTGAAAAATCAGCTAAGGTAAAGAAAAATCCTAAGACTGATAACTCAGTCAAAGGAAAGAAGGTTGTCAAGACTGTCTCCTCAGTCAAGAGTCCAGCCTCAAGAACTGATAAATCAGTTAAGGCTGCCACTGACTCCACCAGTCCTACTGATACTTCTGGATCCATAGTCCTATGGGTACCAAGAAAAACTTAAACTCTAAATCTTACAAGATAAGGGCATCTGGTACCTGGACAGTGGATGCTCTCGACATATGACTGGTTCTAAATTTGTCCTCTCTAACTACCGTGAAGAAAGAGGTCCTGCTGTGACCTTTGGAGGAAACTGTAAAGGCCAAACCCGAGGGTATGGCACACTGACCAACGGAGTAACTACCTTCAAAAGAGTTGCTTATGTTGAAGGCCTGATGCATAATCTTCTGAGCATCAGTCAACTGTGTGATAAGAATCACAAAGTCTCCTTCTCAAAGAAGAAGTGCAAAGTCAAAAACAGAAGAAAGGAAGTTATTCTCACTGGAGTGAGACATGCTGATATCTATATCATCAACATGAATACTTCCACTGACAATTTCTGCTTTGTATCACGTGCTTCCTCTGATACTAATTGGCTTTGGCACAAGCGTCTTTCTCATCTCAACTTCAAGACGTTGAATCAACTCTGCATCAACAATCTTGTCATTGGTCTTCCTGACTTTCGCTATACAAAGGTATCTCTTTGTTCAGCATGTGAGAAAGGAAAGCAGACCAGGGCTAGTTTCAAGTCCAAGCAGATTTCCTCCATCAGCTCTCCTCTACAACTTCTCCACATGGATCTTTTTGGACCAGTTAACGTCCAATCCATTGCTGGAAAGAAATACACTCTGGTAATCGTTGATGAATATTCCAGATATACTTGGGTGTTCTTTCTTCGATCCAAGAGTGATGCTCCTGAAGAAATCATTCTGTTCGTCAGGAAGATGGAAAGACTCAACAACCTTACTGTTCGATCAATCAAGAGTGACCACGGAACTGAATTCAAAAACAGTACCCTGGAAACTTTCTTCGATCAGAAAGGTATCTCCCAGAATTTCTCATCTGTGAGAACCCCTCAGCAAAATGGCGTTGCTGAAAGACGAAACAGAACCCTGATTGAAGCTGCACGATCGATGTTGATGTAAGCCAATCTTGCCACTCAATTCTGGGCAGAAGCTGTTAACACAGCTTGCTATACTCAGAACAGATCCCTGATAGTAAAGCGCTTCAGAAGAACTCCTTACGAACTCTTTCGTAACAGAAAACCCTCTATCGAACATCTCCATATCTTTGGTTGTGTCTGCTACATCCTGAACAACAAAGATAACCTTGGAAAGTTCGATTCCAAGTCTGATGATGGAATTTTCCTTGGATACTCCTCTATCTCTAAAACCTACCGTGTGTTCAACAAACGAAGACAAGCCATAGAGGAAACGATTCATGTCAAGTTTGATGAATCGGGTCCTACTTTCCCTCACCCTCATGAAAACTCTGAAATAAATCAGTGGGCTGACTCTTTCTTTCAAGTCCCTGAACCTCCCATTGTTGATCCAACTCCTCAAAACCTCCCTGATGGTTTTGAAGAAGATCCTCCTATACCATCCACTGAAATATCTACTCCACCTCTGATAAATGCCACTCCAATTACCCAAATCACACCATCTGAACCTGATCAACCCACTAACAGTGAAGACTTTTCTCAAACCACTGTTAGTGAACCTACTCCCACTAATCTTCTCCCTGATCCATCAGTAAATGAAGCTTCCACTTCAGGACAGGTGTATCAGCCACCTGCTCTTCGATGGACCAAGGATCATCCCATTGATCAAGTTCTTGGTAATCCCTCCTCTAGCATTAAAACTCGACGTCAATCTGGTAACGTCTGTCTTTATGTTAATTTCATCTCTGAAAATGAACCTAAAGAAATAGATGATGCTTTGCGTGATCCTGCCTGGGTCTCAGCCATGCAGGAAGAGCTAGCAGAGTTCATCAGAAACAATGTCTGGCTTCTCGTCCCTAGGCCTCGAAAACGTACAATCATTGGTTCCAAGTGGATTTTTCGAAATAAACTTGATGAGATTGGTACGATTATTCGAAACAAGGCTCGCCTTCTGGCTCAGGGATACAGGCAGGAAGAGGGCATTGATTACGATGAAACCTTTGCTCCTGTGGCTAGGCTCGAAGCAATTCGACTTTTCCTAGCCTTCGCAGCACATATGAACTTCAAGGTTTATCAGATGGACATTAAAAATGCCTTTATGAATGGAAAACTTAATGAAGAAGTCTATGTGGCTCAGCCTCCTGGCTTCGTAGATCCTAAGTTCCCTGATCACGTCTACAAGTTAAACAAGGCTCTCTATGGGTTAAAACAGGCTCCTCGTGCCTGGTATGATACCCTCTCAACCTTTCTTCTCTCTAAAGGTTTTGTTCGTGGAAAGATTGATAGCACCTTATTTCTAAAGAAATATCCTAAGCATATCCTTCTTGTCCAGATATATGTCGATGACATTATCTTTGGATCCACAAATCCCAAACTCTACGAAAAGTTTGAGTTGCTCATGAAATCTGAATACAAAATGTCTATGATGGGTGAACTAACATTCTTTTTAGGACTTCAGATCAAGCAATCTGAAAATGGAATCTTTATCAATCAAGGTAAATATGTACATGAGATGCTGAAGAAATTTGATCTCACATCCTGTACACCGATGAAGACTCCAATGGCTCCTCCTCTGTCACTTGACAAGGATTCCAAAGGGAAACCTGTTGATGTGACTCTCTACAGAGGAATGATCGGCTCTCTGCTGTATCTCACAGCTAGTCGCCCTGATATCATGTATTCTACATGTTTATGTGCTCGTTATCAGGCTGAACCCAAAGAATCCCATCTGACCGCTGTAAAGCGGATCTTCAGATATCTGAAGGGAACTCCTAATCTGGGTCGTTGGTACTCCAAGGACTCAGGGTTCGATCTAACTGCATATTCTGATAGTGACTTTGCAGGATGTAAGATTGACAGGAAAAGCACCACTGGTGGGTGTCACCTGCTTGGTGGCAAGTTGGTGAGCTGGACTAGCAAGAAACAGAACTCTGTGTCCACATCAACTGCTGAGGCTGAATATGTTGCAGCAGGAATCTGTTGTGCTCAAGTCCTGTGGCTGAGAAATCAACTTCAGGACTATGACATACAACTTTCTAAAATTCCTATCTACTGTGACAATACTTCAGCGATAGCCATCGCCAACAATCCTGTCTTACACTCCAAGACAAAGCACATTGAAGTGAGATATCACTTCATCAGGGATCATGTGATGAATGGTGATATTGAACTCCATTTTGTCCCTACTGAATATCAGCTTGCTGACCTCTTTACCAAACCACTGGATGTAACGCGTTTCAATATGCTCATCAGTGAACTTGGGATGTTAAATCCTGATGATTGAAGTTTATCAGGACAAACAGTTGTTAAATCCTATAGAATAACTATTCTCAGGACTCTTTCTTTAACAACTCCTGAACTAACTCTCATCAGAGGATGACTCTATTCAGTACTTACAAAATCTTTGTTCAACATCCGAATACTGATGATTCTCAGGTAAGTACCTCTGCTCCTGAAACCTTATCGCATTAATTGTGATAAGAGGATTTTCCCAAAACAGTGCTTATCTGATAAGTACTCCAATTCCAAGAAAATAAATCTTTCATCAAAATGGAATTATCCCCTGAAAAGGTGGTTTTTATCTTTTCAAATAAAACAAACTTTTCATCTGCACTGACACGTAATGGGACGTTTCCTGTTCCCCACGACGTGTGTCAGGCGCGTGAACGCGCGTAGAACCTCCTTTTTCATCATTACGTTTGAATTTAGCCGCCCGTTTCTCTCTCATCCATTTTCTCTCTCCAACCGCGAGGTATAAAAACCTCACTCGTAATCCATTACACTCTTTACGCTCACATAATTCTCTCTAAGAACTCAAGCAAGAAAAAGCAAGAACTTTTTTTTTCTCAAGAACACCAAGAACACTCATCACTTTTCTTTAACAAGATCATCGTAAGTGTTTCTTTACTCTTGTTCATTCTACATTTTAATTTGGTATTCTTCATCTAAACAACTTATTTTGTTAAACGTTTTTCCAAAAACCCTAAGATCACTTCGTTTGATCTTAGTTTTCCCAAAATCTTCTAAGATTTTTGTTAAAACAGTTTATATGATTTTCTTATTTCTTTTAAGAACAATCATAAACTCTTATTTTGATATCTACTCATCAAAATAAAAGTTTCTTTTTAATACCAAAAACACATTCCTTTTGTGTATTTTGGTATCTAATCCATTCCAAGTATAAAGGATTTCACCACTTTTATGAACATATTCTGTGTTCATTGAGAAGTGAAGAAAAATGCATATTTTGGATCCTTAATCATCCACATATGTTGTTTTTTATGTTTTAACAGAATGGCTGCTACTACATCTACATCTCTGGACGCCCAGCTCTCCTCTGAGGCAACAACTCTCATGACGGCTTCTGGAAACCTTCCGATAGTTATTCCCCAGCATGACTTGCAGTTCAAACCCAACAACTTAATTGGGCAATTTGACCTCCCTGCAAACAAGGGGTTTCTGAAGCCTGCCAGGGACTTCCTCCTCTCCTGTCCCCTGAAGACGGCATTCACTCTGAACCCGGCGCCCAACAAACCCCTCCTTCTGCAATTGTGGTCCACTGCCACCACAGCCCAGGAAAGGAACTCAAAGGGCAAGATGCACGAGGTGATTAAGTTCCAGATCAAGGACGAGATCATTTCGTTCGGCATTGGGTCCCTAAGGAACGTGCTAAACTTCCCCAAGAAGCAGAAGTTTCCCACTCCTCCTACCTCTGACGAAATAACAGCACTCCTGGATGCTATTGGCTACAAATGGCCTGTGCGTGAAGGCCAACCTCCGGCGAAGACTGCTGCCACTGTCCACAAGACGGGGCTAAACGCGACGTTCTATTATATATGGAACACGTTTGGTCTCTGTCTGACAGGGAAGACGGGGAGCACGGAGCAATTCCCCACCGTCATACAGAACATGGTCTACTCTGCGATCAAAAATCGCAAGTTTGACTATGTCCGCTGTATCTGGGACGACATGATCAAGAAGATCAAGAACCGCACCAGGGTGGTGAACGTCCCCTACACCAGGTTCTTCACTGCAATCCTGGCGATGCACATGGGTACCAATTACCCAACAGAGGGAAACTTCAACAATTACGCCTTAGGCGTGAAGTTTCTGGAGCAGCTGTCTGCCAAAGCAGACGATGTTCCTCTGTCTGCTGTCCTGGTTGTCCCTGAACCACAACCAAACGCAGAGGAACAACCCATCTCTGCTCCTGACCAAGGTATGTCTTCTCTCTTCTCTTCCAAACCATCTTCTTCTTCTTCTATGCATGCTATGTCAGTAGCTAACCCAATACTGACTTCCCCAGCTGCAACAACTTCTTCGGAGCCTCTGAAGCGCCCTCCTCCCTCTGGCTCCTCTCCTCCACCCCATCCCAAACGCGCCAAATCCAAGGCGTCAAAGTAAAAGAAGGCACCAGCTGGTAAGAAATACTACATTACCCTGCCTCAATTGTTTAATAAACCATCTCCTTTATCTAAAACTTCTTCACCTGCAGATGCTTCTATATCTGCTCCTGTCCAACAAGAACCTGAGGTTGTTCATCTCGAACACTCAGAGAACGTGGAGGGTAATCGCTCTGATACCCTCCTAGCCTCAGGTAATACTATTAAGCATACTATTGCCATTTCTTCTTCTATGAAAGCTACTGAGTCTTCTAGTACTCACTTAGCTACTCTGTTTATAGGTTCTTTAGGAGCACTTGTTGAAGGGCACCCTCAACTCCATCAGGATGATCCCTTCAACGATTTCATATTCACGGATGTCGACCGTCAGCTGAACGCAGCTGAGCTACGTCGACAGTCCGCTGAAAGGCAACTGCAGGAGGTCCGCACGGCGCTCCAGCAACAGGAAGAAGCTCACAAGGCCCAGCTTCAGGCCATAGATCTTGAGCTTGCAGCTGCCAAGGCTGCTGCCACTGCCGCCGAAGCCTCCGCAGCCTCTGCCACTGCTGCTGCCGCCGCTGCCGCCCCTGCTCCTACTGGTGTCACCATCACCATACCTTGTCTGGATGCCATCCATGACAAGGTCTCTCAGGTGGCTACCTCCTCTTCCTCCCTTCAGGCGTCTGTCGACGATCTGAAGGCCACGGCGTTACCCGCTCTCTCCACAGCGGTCAACAACAACTCCACCTCCACCACCAACTTCCAACAACTTGTGGTGCAGAGGTTGGATGCGCAGGAGACTGGCCTTAGAGCCCTCCAGGAGAAAGTGGCTGAACTTGCCACTGCAGTGAACACGCTGACCACTGCTCCTCCTCCGCCGCCATCGTTCACCACGGCCGACAGGGAACTTCTCTAGTCCCTGCTCTCATCTTCCTTCATCAACAGGAAGCTTAACGCCAATATGGCCTCTCTCCTCCAGCGGAGTGTTTCAACAACTGCCTTACAACAGGCACCTATTGAGGGGGAGAGACAGCCGAGAGACCATTCCGTTTATTCCCCCTCCACCAACTGGAGAACCGATGAACAGGGGGGAACAAACGAGAATGAGGATGATGATGATGATGATGAAGACGATGACACCTTCTTCGTCGAGAAGGTACCAGCCTCAACGCCCACTCCAGGGCCTGCACAATCTCAGGGGGAGAACCCCGGTGCACCTGGTACGTTACTATTACCATCCTCTCCCTCATCCTCTGATAACCAACCAATCTCTACTCTCCTTAAATCTAAACCTACACCTGAAACCATCACCCTCGACACCTCTTCTGAAGACACACCCACAAACAACTTACAATTAGTTGTATACCAACCACCCAAACAACCTACCCCTGTACCAACACCTCATTCTTCTCCTAAACAAACCTCTGAACCCGAAAACCAAGACAACTCTGACTTTCAGGATGTGAACTTTGGTTCTGTCACTGGTGAGATTATTCGCCTCATGGAGAATAGTCCATCAGAACAAACAAGAGCCGAATTAAGCAGAATGACTTTCAGAGTAACTCCTCTAAACCCTGAATCCATTCCCTCTAAACCAACCCGCTTTAACCCTGAAGCATCCTCTTCCAGAACCCCTGAAATAAGAGCCCCTCCTGAAACCATTTGCCTATCATCAGATGATGAATTCATCTCTGATGACTTCTCTACCCCTGCTTCTTCTCCCAGATCTCCTCCCTCTAACTCTCCTAGATCTGAAGGTGAGAATTACCCTGACAACTCTGCTATTATCAACAGGGATGGGCGTTTAGACGCCGTGATAGAGCGACTCGAGAGTACAAGAGTAAAAATTCCTCTTCGTACCTCTTGGGACTCCGAGTTCGCCTATCTATCGCAAGAGGAGTACATCAATGTTGTACAGGCTCAGGAGGAGCATAATAAGAAGCAGAAGGAAGCCTTCCTCTCCGCTCAAGCCGCTCGAAGGCTTGCATCGGATTTTGTTGAAGAGGACGCTGAAATAAGTGCTGATCCTGTTCTAGCACAGAAGGCCGCGCTGAAGGTCTTCAACAGAAACGCTGAAGTTCAGTCTGAAGAAGTGAACTCAGAGCTTGACTGGTGCCGAGATCGCCTACACCTCAGAAAACATGGTGCTGCTATCTCTGGAATCCATCTCAGCCGAACTCGCGGCAAAAGAGCAAAAACATGGATCACCGTCAAACGCTCACTGAGTCTGTTCAGTGTTATTCCATGTTACTTATGCTGTAACTTATTTTTATAGTAATCAGGATCAGGATCAGGAGACGAACGAGTCTGTTCTGCAGTCTACTGATCCTGTCCACTGAAGTGAAGACCTCCTGAAGACATCAAGATCATACTCAAAGAACCATCAGCGAAGTCGAAGAATTAGCTGATAACAGGAACAGCATGCTCGTGATCTGAAGACGGAACTCAGTGATAGCAGGCTGCTCAATTTCGTATGACATCCTGAAGATTCATCAGGATACAAGTGACCCTGAACAGCACCAGTTTCAGGACTCTAGTCACTGATCAGTATCCTGATCCTGAAGGATTAGTGTAATGTCTTAGTCTAATGCACAAAAGGATTATCCGCCTTTACTGACATAAAAGTACATAAGGACAGTCTCTTTACTGTTCCCTCCGTACGTATCAGACCTCAAGGCAACTGTTTACACACTTCCTCTTTTGCACACCATGCAAAGAGTATTTGTTTATAGTAAATAGTACAAAGGACCACTTACATTGTGACACGTACACAAAAGTGAGTCTGCATGCATTTAATGCATTGGGTATAAATAGGACTTGAAGAGATGTTCTCCATACTTCTTCTTCATCCTAACTCTACCCTAATCCTTTCTTTCTTTATTCCCTCTATCTTCTTTCTTACATCTTCTCACTTTAGTGCATAGTGAAAGAACTTAGATTGTTTAGTTTAGACTTATTGTCTTTTCTATTTCCGCAACAATCTGTAAATTCATATTGTTTATACAACAAGAATTTAAAAGTGAAAACTTGTGTGATTATATTCAACCCCCCCCCCTTCTATAATCCCAAACACTATCCTTACTTGAAGGTCACCTCTTTGGGACCAACAGATGGCCAGAGAGGGAAGGCGTCCCTCTGACCAAGACTGCTGCTACTGTCCACAAAACAGGACTGAACGCTACGTTCTATTACATATGGAACACGTTTGGTCTCTGTCTGACAGGGAAGACGGGAAGCACTGAACAGTTTCCCACTGTCATCCAGAACATGGTCTACTACGCTATCAAAAATAGGAAGTTTGACTATGTTCGCCATATCTGGGATGACATGGTGAAGAAGATCAAGAACAAGAACCGCGTGGTCAACGTCCCCTACACTCGGTTCTTCTCAGTAGTCCTGGAACTCCACATGGGTACTGCCTACCCTAAGGAAGGCAACTTCAACAACTACGCATTAGGACCGAAGCTCCTGGAACAGGTTCCTTCTCGTCCTGATGACGTACCTCTCTCTGCGGTTCTGGTTGTTCCTGAACCAAACCAGGACGCAGATGAGCAGATAGCCTCCCCTCCCTCTCAAGGTATACTTTCTCTCTTCTCATCCAAACCATCTTCTTCTCTTTCCATGCATGCTATGTCAGTAGCTAACCCATTACTGACTTCCCCAGCTGCAACCACTTCTTCCGCGCTCCTGAAGCGCCCACCTCCTTCTGGATCCACTCCTCCTCCCCAACCCAAACGCGCCAAATCTAAGGCGCAGAAGAGAAAGAAGCAGGCGGCTGCTGGTAAGAAATATTACCTCACTCTCCCTGCAATATTTAATAGACCCTCTCCTTTATCTAAAACTTCTCTACCTGCAGATACTCCTGCTCCTCAACAATTAGAACCTGAGGTTGTTCATCTGGAACACTCAGAGAATGTGGACGGCAATCGTTCTGATGCGTTCAAGCCTCGGGTAATATTATTAAGCAAACTATTGCCATTTCTTCTTCTGTGAAATCTATTGAGTCTTCTAGTGCTCACTTAGCTACTAATGTTACAGGTTCTATTGGAGCAGCTTCTCAAGGACATCCTCAACTTCAGGATGATCCTTTCGACGAGTTCATTTTTACGGACTCTGAGCGCAGCTGAGCGCAGCTGAGCTCAGCCGCCAGTCCGCGGAGCGACAACTCCAAGATGCTCGAGCTGCATTACAACAACAGGAGGATGCCCACAAGGCTCGCCTCCAGGCTCTAGAGCTTGAGCTTGCCTCTGCCAAAGCTGCGGCTGCAAATGCTGAAGCTTAGGCCACTGCTGCTGCTGCTGTTGCTGCTGCCACGCCTCCTCCCTCGGCAGTCCATCTCAGCATACCTTGCTTGGACACCATTCAGGACAAGGTATCCCAGCTGACAACTTCATCCACCACCCTTCATGAGTCCATTCAGGACTTGAAGGCGTCTGCACTTCTCGCCATCAACACCGCCGTCACGTCCAGCTCCAACTCTCTCATCACCTTTCAATCTGAGGTGGTCAAGAGATTGGACGCCCAGGAAGTAGGGCTATGGCCCTTCAGGAGAAGGTAGCTGAACTCTCTTCAGCTGTCCGCACCTTCACCTCCACTGCTACTCCACCACCGTCGTTCACCACAGCTGACCGGGATGCTCTTCAATCCCTGGTCAGTACCTCCTCTTCCGACCGCAAGCTGAAGGAAGATCTTGCCTCTCTCCTTCAGAGGTGCCTCACAACAGCGGCCTTGGGCAAGGCAACTGTTGAGGGGGGAAGACCTACAGTACCTCACGGAGACCATTCCGTCTATTCCCCCTCTACAAACTGGGACATCAATGAGGAAGGGGGAAACAACGACGACGACGACGATGATGATGAAGATGATGATGAAGACGACGACTTCATCGTCGAAAAGCTACCTACATCAACGCCCACTCCAGGGCCTGCACAATCTTAGGGGGAGAACCCTGGTGCACCTGGTATGTCCATTCCTCCATCTTCTCCCTCATCTTCTGATAACCTTCCTATATCCTCTCTCCTTAAATCCAAACCTACCCCTAAAACCATAACCCTGACTGATACCTCATCTGAAGACTCATCCACAAACAACCTTCAGTAAGTCATCTACCAACCACCCAAACAACCTACACCTGAACCAACCCCTGAACATGAAACCCAAGCCGACTCTGAATTTCAAGATGTCAACTTCGGTTCTGTCACTGGTGAGATTATTCACCTTATGGAAAATAGTCGATCAGAAGCAATCAGAACTGAACTAAGCAAAATGACATTCAGAGTAACTCCCTTAAACCCTGAAACCACTCCTCTAAATCCAACCCGTTTTAATACTGAAGCCTCATCATCCAGAACCCTTGAAATCCAAGCCCCTCCTGAAACGGTCATCCTATCATCAGATGATGAATTCATCTCTGATGATTTTGCTACCCCTGCCTCTTCACCTAGATCTCCTCCCTCTAACTCTCCTCGCTCTGAAGGTGAGAACTACCCTGACTTTTCTACTCATGTAAACAGGGATGGGCGTTTAGACGCCGTGATAGAGCGACTCGAGAGTACAAGAGTAAAAATTCCTCTACGTACCTCTTGGGACTCTGAGTTCGCCTATCTATCACAGGAGGAGTATGAAGAAGGAATAAGAGCTTAGGAGGAGCATAATAAAAAGCAGAAGGAAGCCTTCCTATCTGCTCAAGCTGCAAAACGGCTCGCGTCTGATTTTGTTGAAGAAGACGACGAAATAAGTGCTGATCCTCTCCTAGCACAGAAGGCTGTACTGAAAGTCTTCAACAGGAATGTTGAAGAACAGGCTGAAGAAGAAAATACAAAGCTTGACTGGTGCAGAGATCGTCTACATCTCATAAAGCATGGTGCTGCCATATCAGGAATCCATCTTCGCCGAACCCGTGGCAAGAGAGGTAATCCTGGCAAAACTTGGATCACCGTCAAACGCTCAGGAGTAAAAGATGTGCAACACACTCTTGACAAGTTAGATAGATACAACTTGTCAGAGTGGAGCGAAATCAGAAGCCTACTTCCCAAAGCCAACAAGAACTACACGGCTGAAGTAGAAGAAGTCATAACTGGACTTATCGCACGCATCAGAAGGACAACTGAAATTCCTGATGACTTACTCCAACCTTCTTCAGCACTGCCAAAGCCTCCTGTTAGACTATCAGCGAGCACTTCAACAAGGAGACCCACTCCTTGCATGCCCAGGACTGCATACAAGCCTATGGATCTCTCGATCTTTCTTTTCCTTCTGGAGTCTCTCTCTCTGAAGGTCAAGTCATCAGAGAACCTGTTCATGGTATTTATGTAGGTGACAACTTCAACATTCCTCGCTTCCAACGCTTCAGCGAACTACACAAAGCACCCACTGTGTAACAACCAATTTCATTTTTCAACAACATTTAACAGAAGTAGTAACTAACATAGCGGAAGCACCTTAAACCATTAAAAAGCAATATGTTTTCCCCAAAACGGGTCCAAAGTTAACAACATTTAAAAGTATTAATAAATCATAATAAATCCAGTTTGCCACCAAAACATTTTTAATAATAATTCAACATCCATTATTTTCAAATCTCTTAAACATGTCCTGAACTGAGTCCTTCCGAGCATCAAGCAGGTGCCTTTCCTTTATCTTTGGATGAGGTACCTGCCACTGAACCACATAAACCACAACGGGTTAAGCATAAAGCTTAGTGAGCACAAACCTAGGTTCTATGCATGCATGTAAATAATCATAATCATATAACTGAATAACTGAACATGTATCATGAACATTACTCAAGGTGTATCCACCTAAAGCATCATACTGACACTGGTACCATGCCTCTGAACCCAACTTCCCTAAGGTAGTAATACCACCTTAGGTACTATCGTGAAAATTACATGCCAGTTCATACATTAACCACACTTATATATAATACATGATCACAAGCATATCAATCTTGAACGCAGGTTAAGGTACTCACCTTAGTTCGCTTCACAGATAACACAGTCAATCACCTCACACGACTGAGTATTAAACACCTATACATCACATCATCGTATAGCACACATAAATAACATCTTAAGACTCATAACTGTAACTCTTAGTCTAGGCTGATTTAGACCTTCTAAAAGGGTAGGTAATTCAATTACGAATCCAACGGTCCTTTCGGAATCAAAATCGGAGTTAGGATGCAAAAGTTATGGCCAAAACAAATTTCCAACTCAAAACAGGGGCTAGCGATCGCGAGCCTGATAGCTAGCGATCGCTAGCTGTCCTTCCCAACTTACTGCTCTAGCTCGCGATCACCTTCACGATCGTGAGTCTCTTTTGTCCATGGCTAGCGATCGCTAGCTTCACCACCTAGCGATCGCTAGGTGCTGAATTTTCAGCACGAACCCAAAATCGTGATTTCTCATTTTTGGCATAACTTTCTCATCCGAACCCCAATTCGTCCGATTCAAAAAGCCACGTTTTCGTTATTTCAGGCTCTACAACACTACCACAAAGAAGGTAGAACCATTCTAACACAAAAATACTCAATTGGTGATCCAAAGATCACCAATTATCACAACATCCAACAAAACCCTAACTTTAATTCAAAACTTGATATTTGACAACAACTAAGGAAAATTGATGATTACCTGAAGTTAGGAACTTAATTCTAACGATGAAGCACGATTGATTGCACCACGAACACACGTTTTCTTCGCAAACACCAAAACCCCTTTGAAACCTCCAAACCCTTTCCTTTCTCTCAAGGTTGTCAAATGATCAAAAGAGAAGGGTTTGATCATTCAATCCCTTATATATATAAACATACACATAACACCCTCCACTTTCTACATTTACAAACAAGCCCCCTTACCTGAAATTACATAAATGACACCAAACCTTACTAACTTAATGATAGAAAAGTTAAAACTTAACTGAATGGGAACGGGGTGTTACAACTCTCCCCCACTTACCAAGATTTCGTCCCCGAAATCGCTTAGTCGTGGAATAGCTCCGGATAATTGGATCTCATCTCCGCTTCCGGCTCCCACGTCCACTCTGATCCCTTTCGATGCTCCCATTGAACTTTCACCAGACCAATTTCCTTATTACGTAAAGATTTTGTCTTTCGCTCCAAGATAGCTATTGGCCTCTCGATGTAGTTCAGTCGTTCGTCAACTTGAATGTCATCAATCGGCACATGAGCTGTCTCGTCAGCCAAACATTTCCTCAACTGGGAGACATGGAACGTATCATGAATCTGATTCAGTTCTGGTGGTAGTTCAAGTCTATAGGCCACCTTTCCAACTCTAGCTATCACCTTGAAGGGTCCAATGAACCTGGGGCCTAACTTGCCCCTCTTTCGGAACCAGATCACCCCCTTCCAAGGTGACACTTTCAACAACACCTTATCACCCACTTGAAACTCTAAATCTGACCTTCTCCGATCAGCATAGCTTTTCTGACGACTCTGAGCGGTTCGTAGCCGCTCGCGTATCATCTCAATGCTCTCGGTCGTCTTTTGTACTATTTCGGTGCTACCTAGTTCTCGCTGTCCCACTTCTCCCCAACAGATAGGGGTTCGACACCTTCTCCCGTACAACATTTCATACGGGGGCATGCCGATACTAGCGTGAAAACTATTGTTATAAGAGAATTCCGCTAACGGCAAATAGGTGTCCCAACTGCCTCCAAAATCCAAAACACAAGCACGTAACATGTCTTCGAGAGTCTGAATAGTTCTCTCACTTTGGCCATCTGTCTGCGGATGGAAAGCTGTACTGAACTACAACCTCGTGCCCAAATCCTCATGAAACTTTCCCCAAAATCGCGACGTAAACCGAACATCCCGGTCAGAAATGATGGTAACCGGAACACCGTGTCTAGCCACGATCTCCTTGACATAGATGTCCGCCAATTCTTCAGCAGATGAACTCTCCCGGATGGCTATAAAGTGAGCACTCTTTGTCAAACGGTCCACGATAACCCAAATTGCGTCGTAACTTCAAGACGTCCGAGGCAATTTGGTAATCAGGTCCATCGTGATGTGCTCCCACTTCCATACCGGAATATCTAACGGCTGCAACTTCCCATGTGGTCGCTGATGCTCAGCTTTGACTCTCAAACAGGTTAAGCACCTCTCCACGTAACGAGCTACGTCCCGCTTCATTCCTGGCCACCAATAATCAGTCTTCAAGTCTCCATACATCTTTGTGGCACCTGGATGTATCGAGAACTTAGACTTGTGTGCTTCATCTAACAAGGTCTGCCTCGCCTCGCCTGTTACTGGTACCCAGACCCGCCCAAAACGGGTCAACAACCCTCGACTATCCGTTACCAACTGCGGTAACTGGCCCTTGATCCGTTCCTTCTTTTGATTCTCTTCCTTGATTGCATCGGCTTGAGATTGCCGAATCAATTCAAAGAGAGAAGTCGTCACAGTTAGCCTCATTAACGGTACTCGCAATAGCACGTGACGAGTCTTTCTACTCAACGCATCTGCTACCACGTTCGCTTTCCCCGGATGATAAAGGATTTCACAATCATAATCCTTCACCACATCCAACCATCTCCTCTGTCGCATATTCAAATTCGGCTGGTCTAAAAAGTAACGGAGACTCTTATGATCGGTGTAAATCGTGCACTTCACACCGTACAAGTAGTGTCTCCACAACTTAAGCGCAAATACAACTGCAGCTAACTCCAAATCATGAGTCGGGTAATTTACCTCATGCGTCTTTAACTGACGTGACGCATAGGAAATTACCTTGCCACGTTGCATGAGAACACAGCCTAGCCCGTGATATGAAGCATCACAGTAGACCGTCATTTCCTCCACCCCTTCAGGCAGTGTCAGTACCGGTGCCTCACACAACTTCTGCCGCAAAGTCTCAAACGCTGATTGTTGTTCTTCTCCCCAAACGAAACTTACGTTCTTCCTAGTGAGTTTAGTCAAAGGAACCGCCACTTTGGAGAAATCTTGAATAAACCGGCGGTAGTACCCGGCCAACCCAAGAAAGCTCCGTATCTCTGATGGCGACTTGGGAGTTTCCCACTTCATAACCGCTTCGACTTTCGCTGGGTCAACTTTGATCCCTTCTCGGTTTACAAGGTGTCCCAAAAACTGGACCTCTTGCAACCAGAAGTCGCACTTCGAAAACTTTGCATACAGCTGCTCTTTCCGTAGAATTTCCAACACTTCCCGCAAATGCTCAACATGGTCCTCCTTCGTCTTGGAGTAGATCAGAATATCATCGATGAACACGATAACTGACCTATCCAACAAAGGTCTACACACCCGGTTCATGAGATCCATGAATGCCGCGGGTGCGTTCGTCAACCCAAAAGGCATAACCACGAACTCATAGTGCCCGTATCTGGTCCTGAACGTTGTTTTGTGAACGTCCTCATCCCTTACCTTTAACTAATGGTACCCCGATCGAAGATCTATCTTCGAGAACCAAGCGGCTCCCTGAAGTTGATCGAAAAGATCATCGATCCTCGGCAGTGGGTATCGGTTCTTCACCGTAAGCTTGTTAAGCTCACGGTAATCAATGCACATTCTCAATGTCCCATCCTTCTTCTTGACGAACAAGATTGGAGCTCCCCACGGTGAACTGCTTGGCCGAATAAAGCCTTTTTCTAACAGCTCCTCTAACTGGTTTGATAGCTCTTGCATTTCCGGAGGTGCCAAGCGATAAGGGGTTTTCGCTACGGGCGCCACCCCCGGAACCAAGTCTATCCTGAACTCCACTTGTCTTTCTGGGGGAATCCCCGGCAAGTCTTCCGGAAAGACATCCGGAAACTCACAAACTACGGGTACATCTTTCACGGTCTTTTTCTTACTTTCTCCTTGGTCACTGATCAAGTACACCAGATAACTAGTACCTCCACGCAACACATAGCTCCGAGCTTTGGCCATTGAGCACACCTTCGGAAGACGTTTACTTGCATCCCCCAAGATAGTCAGTTCTCCCCCACTTGGGTTTCGAACCACTACCCGACAGTTCTCACAATCCACATTAGCCCCATTCCTTCTAATCCAATCCATTCCCGCCACTACCTGAATCTCCCTCATAGGAATAGGGATAAGGTCTATACTAAACTTGACACCTTCTACCTCTAATACATTTTTCTTATAGATAAACATACATAAACGAAACTCCTCATCCGCTATTTCTACTTCTAACGGGCTTTCTAGTTTACTTTTTACATTCATAAAATCTTTACAAAAAGACAAGGAAACAAAAGACTTGCTAGCACCCGTATCGAACAAAACTAGAGCAGGCATCGAATTAACTAGAAAGATACCTGTCACCACGTCTGGCTCGGCCTTCGCCTCATTGGCAGTCAACTGGAAGACTCTAGCTCGAGTCCTTGGGGCTTCCACCTTTTTACTCGGTCCACCCTCTATAGCCTTGACGGGTGCGGAACCAGAGATCTCAGTCGATACAGCCGCTGTGGGGCACTCGTTGGAAAAGTGGCCCGGTCTAAAGCATTTGAAGCACATTTTGGGCTCCACTTTACAGTCACGGCTGATATGTCCAGGTTTCCCGCACTTGTAGCAAGTTCCCGAGCCCATTCTGCACTCTCCCAAGTGATTCTTTCCGCACCTTGAGCAACGAGGGTAATCTTTCTTAACATCTCCTTTCTGATTCCCGGTTTTGAATTTCTTGACCACTTGCTGCTGTGGCTGAACCCGCTCTGCCCTTTTCTTCTTACCCTGACGCTCGAGTTCCAACTCTCTTGTTCGAGCTTTTTCAAACATCTGCTGAAAACTGTCGCATTGTGCCATTACCACAAACTCTCGGATATCCGACCTCAGAATGTTTCGGTACTGATACATCTTCATCCTTTCATTCTGAACATATTCGCGGCAAAATAACGCCCGCTCCAAGAACTTGTTAGTGATTTCAGTCACCGACTCCGTAGTCTGCTCCATCTCCAGAAACTCGGTAGTAAGTCTCTCCACTTCAATCTGGGGCACAAACTCTGCTCGGAACATTTCAAGGAACGCCTCCCAAGTAAGGGATCCAATCTGTTCCTGAGTCCTGGAACTATTCACAACGCCCCACCAGTCTTTCGCCGGCCCTCTTAGAAGATTAGCAGCATATCTCACCTTTACCTCAGCCGGGCAGAAACTAGTGAGAAAGGCTCCCTCAACCTCAGAGATCCACCTCGAGGCAACAATCGGATCCTTTTCTCCACCAAATTGAGGCGGCTGGCAAGCAGCAAAATCTTTGAACCCAACCGCCCGATTCTGGCCAGTACTCGAGCTTCCTGCTACACTTCCCCGACCGGCCATGGCGGAGTTGACTTGTTGAGTGACCACCTGGGTCAACTCCCTTTTCATCTGCTCAAAAAGGCCCGGAAGCAGGTCATGCAAGACCTCCCCGACCTCAGCAGCAATAATCCCCCTTAGATCAGGGATTTCATGCTCATCGCCATCATTCGGACGCTCTCCAGTTCCAGTTCTTCTTGTGGTCACCATACTGATGCAAGTACATAATTGTTTAGCTAACAATGGAAATAAGTGACCTTACTAGAGAGTAACTCTCACTACCCTTCCTGGTAAGCCACAATCGCTTTCATGCTTCTACTTCCCAATCCCATGACTTCAGTCAGTCCGTAACGATCCCTATAATTTAGTCAAGCCTCAACAGTACAATGTAATTGCAATGATATGGGCCCTTATATCATTATAATTACACCCTACCCGTTCAGCTTTTCCTCATCATAAGAAAGGTTACTTTCTAGATCTATCGAACCTCGCTGGTTTGATATATCTCATAGGTTAATCAAACTGATAAAACCTACGCGATCAGAAACACGCTGTTTCCGATTTAATCATGCGGAAGCGATAAAAGCTAAAAACCCATTAAAGCCTATTGATCTTTAATCGTTTATAGTTCTAAACCTAATAGTTTAAATTAGGTCAATTTACCTGGATTGCTTGACGATAGTCCACCGGTGATCGACCAACGAACGTCCTTCTAGTTGAACTTTATGAAACCCGAACAACCAAGATAGAAAAACCGACCGGGGGGGTGTTCTGCGCCGGTTTGAGAGAGGGAGGAGGAGGGAGAATGAAACTGATTTTTGCTTAACTGAAAAGCTTAGATTTTTCCTTAACCCATAAGCCTTATTTATATGGAGGAAAAAAACAGTTTGTAAGAGATTCAGTTTCCTTTTATAATTATCTCTAATCTCTTTTCCTTTTTAAATAGCTGGAAAAGAATTTGCATACGATAATTATAATATATATATATATATATATTTATCTAATATATATAAAACCTTATTAATTAACTATTATATATTTATTTATCTAATAAATATATAATATCCTAATTAATTAATAACCCTCCAACTTTGGTAATTCTGACTGAAATTACCCAACTGATTTATAATACATTATTACAAATCCTAATTCTCCATTTCTGGGTTTCATTTAACTTGTTCGGCTTATAGGTCCTCACAGGTGTGACCCTCAAGTGTCTTGTAACATTGGATATATAATCACTTGGTTTGTCAACTCTGCACATAATTCCTAACAGACTTCCACTTGTGCAAGTTGGCAATACCTCCTTTGACTATACGGACCTAAGGAGGACCCTAGACAGGCACTTAGGCTGACCAGGTTACAAGAACTCTTATACCCAGACTGGTGATATAAACATTCCGTAAGGAATTGGTATCTATGAAACTACTGTTCATTGATTGGGTATATCTTGGCTTTTCCCTTTGCATCGCGATATTTCATCTGTGAGTATGAGCTTGGAAAGTGTCAACTCTAAATACTCAAGATTCTGTTTTCTTGATTATCTGACTTTCACTGATAGGTAAACGACAAAGAACTAATCAGTTCGTTTGGGCATGGCCATGCACTTCATCAGTATACTTAGTCAGTCAAGATGGGCCCAGAAATATCTCTCTTCTGAGAAGAGGTGCAAATCCCATCTTGCATATCTGCCTTTGACACCACGGCTTCCGCTGAATCTAGTTACACCCTTTATAGCCACCCTGTTACGGCGTAGCGGTTGAGTGCACTAAGAATCCAGTAGTCCTCATGATATCAAATCAGATACCTCAGGTGATAGGGACAACCACTGTGAGATTCACTTATGACTTTATTCCAAGAAGTAATCTCAACCGCGGATCACGTCCGATATTTGCTACTCTATCAAATATCTGTGCAACTTTTAGTCTACAACACTTGTAGCTGTTATTCAGCAACTGATCATAACTACCTAAAAGTTCACAATGACTTTAACGCCTTATCATGTTCCCACAATGATAAGTTGTCACGGACAGATTTTGAATGAAAAATCGGAGACTGATTTCATTCCTGGATATATTAAAACATGCAAAATGTGAAAGTGATAAAGAAATCAATCTTGTATAGTCCATATTACACGCTGTAATAATAACAAGATTGAATGTCTTTTCTTTAACAACTTTCATAATGTCTATTTAACGTTTGTTAAATATTGGTCTAAAATGAAGTATCACCTATCTTCAGTTTAAACTCTTTGATTAAAGTTTACCATTTTAATCAAAGTGATAACCAAAAATACAAGTCTGTTTATAGGATCTACTTGTATCTGCTAATTATTGTTTTGCAAACACCTTATAAAAACAATAACTAGACTTTTATCATATTCCATGAACTTGGAGACCTGGACTAACTTCCAGTTCCTGAATATGTAAGACTGCAACTTTCCTTAGTTGCTGTGTAGATGAATGATTTCTACCTGAAATCTGATTCCATTTGCAATACTGGCAAATCTACTGGAATCCTATATTTTAATCCAACACTTTAATTATTGATTTTTAAGTCAGTCACGACCTTTGTTTCATGGGTCTTGAAACTTTTATCCTTTTGACTAAAAGGGTAAATTATATCTTATGAATTCTTATCCTACCTGGATTATGAATTCCGAGATACATCAATAATTGCATCTTTTATTCTTTTATCTCAGACTAGATAGAGAATAAATTGGGCTCCCACTTGCTTATAAAAACTAACTATTACTCAAAATTTTACTATTGACTTTGTCAAAACTTTGATTAGTCAATCCTAATTTCAAGTAATGAACCTTGAGAATTTCCCTTTATGAAACTTAACTGGATTTGGTCAAATCCTAATTCCAGATCTTGGAATCTTTCTAGTTTCATAAATACTGTTATTAATACCATCTGAGTTAATATCCTAAATTCTCCTTTTAAAACATTTGAACAATAAAACTTGATCAAACTTGATTACTTAATACTGAGAATTTCCTTTTATAAAACTTAACTGGATTTGTTCAAATCCTAATTCCAGAACTTGGAATCTTTCCAGTTTTATAAATACTGTTATTAACGCTATCTGAGTTAATATCCTAAATTCTCCTTTTAAAACATTTGAACAATAAAACTTGATCAAACTTGATTACTTAATACTGAGAATTTCCTTTTATAAAACTTAACTGGATTTGTTCAAATCCTAATTCCAGAACTTGAAATCTTTCCAGTTTTATAAATACTGTTATTAACGCTATCTGAGTTAATATCCTAAATTCTCCCTTTTGATCACAAAACTATCATTCATAAATGTTTTATTCTCAAAACACATTCCTATAGAATCTTTGTGTTTTGTTAGTTTTTATACAAATTACTTCAATTTCATTAAAGTGATTATAACAGGCATCAACTAGGATCATACAGATTTAAGAATATCAGGCATAATCAGATATTTCTATGTCAAGACAATAACTTTTGAAAATAAAAATATCGAATTATAAAATATAATTATTCAAACATTGTTTAAAACATAAATCCCCAAAAACAATTGTTTTAAAATTATAAATTCAAAATGTCTTGACTTAAATCATCTTGTACTCTGATCCTCAGCAACCTCTAGGCATTTCACTTCTGACCTCCTGCAATAATCATTTGCTCTAGGTATCAGTATACTTGTAAATCAACAAGTAATAAGTGACAAGTCAAAGCAATCATAAATTTTCTGAGGTTTACATACCTGCTTCATGACGCTTAGGGCAGTTTTGCCTCCAATGACCGATCTCATTGCATATGAAGCAGCGATTCTCGGTCCTAGCTTTGTTTGGCTTAACCTTCTTGCCCTTGCCCTTGCCCTTGCCTTTCTTGGGTGCACTCTGGATGGCCTGGACTGGTCCTTTTCCTTTACTGGTGCTAGCTTGCCCATTCTTCTTTTTCACCCCTCCGTCTTTTACCATCAAGACATCCTTAGTCTTGTTCTTGTTCCCCATATTCAGTTCAACTGTCTTTAGCATGGAGTGCAATTCTGCTATTGTTTTCTCCATGTTATTCATATTGTAATTGACTACGAAGGGCCTGTAGTCTTCTGACAGTGAATTGAGTATGGTGTCTGTTGCTAGCTGCAACGGAACAGGATGACCTAGCCTCTCCAGATGATCTAAGTGCCGTTTCATTTTCATGACATGGTCACTTACTGATGTCCCTTTTACCATCTTGCACTCATTGAATGCTTTGGTGGCATCGTAGCGTTCTGTACGAGCCTGAGTCTGAAACATGTCCCTCAGCTGGTGGATCATGTCGTAAGCATTTGTATTTATGAGCCCTGTTTGCAGATCTGGGCTCATAGTTGCTAGCATCAGACAGGCGACATCAAGGAGATCATCTGAGTGCTTCTTGTGGGCATTTCTGGCAGCAGCCGGAGCATTTGTCGGAGGTGCCTCCCCAAGTGGCTCTTCTAGCACATACCACTTTCTCTCATGTCTGAGCACAATCATTAGATTGCGCTCCCAGTCGAGAAAGTTAGAGCCAGTCAGTTTATCCTTCTCTAGGATAGATCGGAGGGAAAGATTGTTAGTGCTGGTAACAGTGCTTGCCATTTACACAAAATAAAACTTTTGGTCTTAGCAACTGTAAATAGACTAATTTCCAATAAAATATCAATAAACCCTTAAATGATCAATTTATTGGACTAGGATCCTTATTTCATACGTCCTGATGTGCGTAATGTTCTTGCTCCACCAGACCCGTATTTATTTCGGTAGGTAAGGACTTTTACCAATCATGTCTAACTGACATGACTCCTAGATCTTTTCGGGACCATGGCAACTACCTGTGCATGTTTTAGTCCCTCTTAGTGCTTTTTGGCCCGGTACCACCCGGTGAACATTATAGTACCAAAACAGATCTCACCATTTTGGGGACCTGATCACTATACTTTGGCCGGTACCACCCGGAGATAATTCGCAGAGTTATGTAACCCCTTCAGCTTCAGTTTGAACACAGACGTTGAATGTGTGATCACTTACAACGCCTATGTACTTTACGCCGAAGGTGCCCCTAGATGGGTTGCACTACTGATCTATGATTTTCGGGGTTTTGAAAAACTTTACTTCCAGGCTTTTGAAAAACTGATTGTTATAAAGGCTACTTATGTTTTAAACTAACTGTTTCAAACATACACGTAATTTTAAAACCAACTGTTCTAAAATACTTGCTAATTAAAACTAACTGTTTTAATAGCACATCTAGTTGATTAAAACTAACTGTTTTTGTCAACTCTGCATTTTATATAAAACAATCATCTATAGGTTTTTAAATCAAAAACTATCGTTTTGAAAAATTTAACGAAACTAAAACCTATATTCCTTTTGTGATATAAACTAGTTTTAAAGTAACAACTCTATTTAAAACTATTAACATGCAAGATATCACAAATAATTAATCAACCATGCAATTAAACAATAATTAATCACGTGGTAGCTAATTATAGTTTTTGCCAACGTTTCCTAGGGACCAATAATGACTTATTTTACTAAAAGCTTCAAAACTCGCGTAGCTCCCACTGGCCTCGCCATGTTTTGTTAGTACTCCGGTAAGTTGAGGAATTTTAGCAGCTCCCACTGGCCTCGTTATCCCGAAAGAATAAAACAAATGTCTATCCTAAGGTCATTATTACATAAGGGGTTGTAAATGGCACGCAGGCCTCCCCACAAATATGTCAAGGGTCTAGGTTGGCAAAACACTATAATAGATATATATATGTAAAATCAAACTGAAATCCATATATCGAGCTCAAGCAATTACGTAAATATATATGCAATATAAAAGCAATATTATAATTACGAGAAATAAAACTCGATCCGTTAAAATTATCTTGTTTCAATTATCTCAAAACTTGGGTTTTATCTGGTTTGTTAAAACAAAAACTGTTTTATAAGTCAAAACCATTATTTTAGCTAATCAGTTTTATAATAATTCCCTTTTATAAAAAAAAATATATCAAACCGGTTTTATCAAATGAATTGATTATCTTAAAAAGAGTGAACTTTAAGTGGTTTTGCGCTTGACTGGTTTGATAAAACATTATATAAAATATTTCTAAAACGACTAACTTGGATAACACAACTAAAAACTGATAAACCCTTCTTGGGCCATAACTTGGTCCAAGGAACTGGTCTTTGGGCCTAATAAGGGAATTTGGCCCAAAACGAAAAAACCCTAGGCTTGACCCATGATCAAGGATTAACGTTCATCACTACGCTGGTGGTTTGTTCGTCGAACGGCTATTGTGTAATCACCATGACGACGGCAGCTAGAATGCCACCGCCGCCACCGTAATTTGTCTCGAGACTGCTGGCCACCACCGGACTGGTGGTCTGGCCGTGGCTATTGTAAAACGCCGCCACCACCATGATGGTGGTTCGGCTTGGTGGTCGCGAACACGCCGCCACCACCTCGCTGGTGGTTTGGCTGGGCGTTTGCCACCGTTTGGCGCGGCCGCTCGGCAGCCAACGGTGGTCGGTTCACCACTGCCACTACCGATTGCCACCACTCGCCGCCGTTATGCGATTTGTAAACCGCTGGCCATGGCGCGACGCGGTCAGGTGGTTCGGTTGGCTTCGGCCACCGTTCCACCACCAATTACTATCGATGCCACCACCACCACATACGGTGGTGTGGTGGTTGTCTTTTGATCGAACCGTCGCCGCCATTCGGCGGCCGTGATTGTTAATCGACACCACCGTCGTGTGGTTTGAAAACAACGTTCGCCACCATCGCCGCCGATCACCACCACTCGGGGATCGAACAGTCATTGCCACCGCCCACCGCCTGCCACCACCATCTACCACCTGCCGCCACCAAACTAGTGGTTTTGGTTTGGTAATCACGGGATCGCCGCCACCACCTCTCTGGTGGTTCGGCTTGGCGTTCGCCGCCGCTGGGTGCGGCGGTTATTGCTGCCGCGAACACCGCCGTCCACCACCGCTTATGCGGGTTCTGGTGGTTGCGGGTTTTTATGAATCGATCTCGGTTCCACCACCACCGTTCCTGCCACCAAATCTGGTGGTTGAACAGCTAGCGGCAGCCACGGTTTCCACCGTGGTTTTATTGGCGATGACCGCCACATAGCCGCCACCGCAAGACTGGGTGCAGCCGTGGTTGTGAATCGATCCAGTCACCGATCTGGTGGTTCGTCTCGGTGGTTCATACTTGATGGGTTTTTCGTACGATGAAAAATCAAAAATTTATATAAGCCATTAACATAAAAATCAGATTTTTAAACTTGATACGCAAGAAACAATAATATTTAACGGATCACGCATAAACAGATAAACTGATATGAACAAATAAAAAAAAACTAAAAACGATTTCAACAATGGCTCTGATACCACTGTTGGGTTTTTGTGGGTATCCTCGAATCAAACTGACTCGAGGATTCTCTCAGATCTATCGAACCTCGCTGGTTTGATATATCTCATAGGTTAATCAAACTGATAAAACCTACGCGATCAGAAACACGCTGTTTCCGATTTAATCATGCGGAAGCGATAAAAGCTAAAAACCCATTAAAGCCTATTGATCTTTAATCGTTTATAGTTCTAAACCTAATAGTTTAAATTAGGTCAATTTACCTGGATTGCTTGACGATAGTCCACCGGTGATCGACCAACGAACGTCCTTCTAGTTGAACTTTATGAAACCCGAACAACCAAGATAGAAAAACCGACCGGGGGGGGTGTTCTGCGCCGGTTTGAGAGAGGGAGGAGGAGGGAGAATGAAACTGATTTTTGCTTAACTGAAAAGCTTAGATTTTTCCTTAACCCATAAGCCTTATTTATATGGAGAAAAAAAACAGTTTGTAAGAGATTCAGTTTCCTTTTATAATTATCTCTAATCTCTTTTCCTTTTTAAATAGCTGGAAAAGAATTTGCATACGATAATTATAATATATATATATTTATCTAATATATATAAAACCTTATTAATTAACTATTATATATTTATTTATCTAATAAATATATAATATCCTAATTAATTAATAACCCTCCAACTTTGGTAATTCTGACTGAAATTACCCAACTGATTTATAATACATTATTACAAATCCTAATTCTCCATTTCTGGGTTTCATTTAACTTGTTCGGCTTATAGGTCCTCACAGGTGTGACCCTCAAGTGTCTTGTAACATTGGATATATAATCACTTGGTTTGTCAACTCTGCACATAATTCCTAACACAAAACACATAATCATATGGTACCACTAGCACTCTTAGTAGTACCACCTATAACTACCGTACATTAACATCTCTAAGTCATTTTACGTTTATACTTACCCTGACATCTACACAATCATGTCATAGCATTCATACATTCGCATACCCAATCAGATATTACTCAAGCATACACAAAAGTGATATAAGGGTTTCATCACCCATCATAAGCATCATTAATTCAACTACAAGTCTGTTACATTTTAACAACTAAGCATAACAATATCATGATATTCATACGTAATTTGACATGGCATGCTTACTAACAACTCAATAGAGTTTAGGGTGCTCACTCCCGTCTTGATGCCCCGGATTTCAGTTCAGTTCCACCTCCTGTTCTTAAAGCAAATTTTTCTCTTTTGTTAGTTACTTTGTTTTGAAAGTACGAACTCCGGGTTTGAGTTCAAGTATTCACTACCTGTGAACACCTGAATCCCTCAAACCTAGGCTCTGATACCAATTGTAACAACCAATTTCATTTTTCAACAACATTTAACAGAAGTAGTAACCAACATAGCGGAAGCACTTTAAACCATTAAAAAGCAATATGTTTTCCCCAAAACGGGTCCAAAGTTAACAACGTTTAAAAGTATTAATAAATCATAATAAATCCAGTTTGCCACCAAAACATTTTTAATAATAATTCAACATCCATTATTTTCAAATCTCTTAAACATGTCCTGAACTGAGTCCTTCCGAGCATCAAGCAGGTGCCTTTCCTTTATCTTTGGATGAGGTACCTGCCACTGAACCACATAAACCACAACGGGTTAAGCATAAAGCTTAGTGAGCACAAACCTAGGTTCTATGCATGCATGTAAATAATCATAATCATATAACTGAATAACTGAACATGTATCATGAACATTGTTGGGAACCGGAAGCATAAACATGCGCAGCGGATAACAAAAACTGATTCCCAAACAAGGATCCAATCCTAAACCATTCAGATACTATTAAGGATGTTTAGAGGATTACCTTTTGAATAATGACTCTGAAACGCGAGTAGGGGATACACCGCTACTGACACCGGTTGAGATAGTTGCTAGACCACCACCGAGGATTACCCGAAAAACGAATGCGAACCTTCTTCTTCCTTGGATTCGGCGCCGGTTTTCGGGAAGAGAGAGAGAGAGTTTTTTTGGGTTTTTAGGACTGAATGAATCAAATAAACTAACACCCCTAACCCCTTATTTATATGGATAAAACTTAACAAGAGTTTTATTCCATATAAACTCTTTGGTAATTATTTCCATAATAATTTCCATAATTATCTATTAATTAATCTATCTGATTAATTAATTATAAATAATCTAACTAATTATTTATTTATTTCTCTCTTAAATAATTAATAATCAATTAATTATTTTTCTCACGTAATCCAAACGTTCTCATTTTGGCGTGCAGCGGTGTGACCTACTAGTGTCTTATAACATTGGATACGGTAACCCTGTTACTGTCTCGCACATAATCCTAACAGAATCCCACTTGTGCTAGACATGTAACTTACCTATCACCATTCGCCTAAGGAGGTCCCTAGCCAGACGCTTAGGTTAACCAGGTTATAAGATCTCTTACATCCAGAGATACAATTCACGCTTGAATTTGTACACAGGTTCATTCCTTTTGCACACGATATTTCTAAAGTGATTTAAGACATGGAGTGGAGGATTCATTTCTTAAAATCAAGTATTTCTTGACTCTGATTTCGATTGCCTGCAGTAACGGATATTACTAAATAACCCCTGTTATTCTATCCGAGCGTGGCCACGCGTTTTCTGCCAATCTTAATCGTCAAGGGGCCCGGAAATATCTCTTTTGAAAGAGGTGCAAATCCCTTCTTGACTACTTGCATTTGGATCCACGGCTTCCGCTGCATCTAGTCACGTCCCGTATGGCCACCCAGTTACGGTGCGGCGTTAGTACGTGCTAAGAGTACAGTAGTCCTCGTGTTCCCAAACCAAGTATCTCAGGTCTAAGGACAACCTATCAAGTCTGTGCTTATGACTGAGGCTCCATGAAGCAGACTTGATTACTGGTCACTTCCAATACCCAAACTCTCTGATGAGTATCTATAAATACTAGGTCACATCACTTGTGCTTTTATTCCCTACTTTGAATAAATCATCAAGTATTCATAATAGCGTTAAACTCCTTATTGAAATTCCCATTTCAATAAGTGGCTACGGAAAATTTAGATTTCATACAAAACTTTTGTAAAATCATGGATACGTTAAATATGCAAAAAATAGTTAATTTAGAACAATCATGAAAATAAAACCTCCATTTATTTCCAACACACTGTGAAATAAAAACTTTACATGATTACATTGTTTCTAAATTAGACTATAGTCATAATTAATAAACTAAGAACTAGCTACTGGTTTCCAGGTACTGCATCCCAATGGAATTCGCATGTGCCTCATGCTTTACCCTTGCTAGTGGCTTTGTCAGCGGATCTGCGACATTGTCTTCAGTTGGAATCTTGCATATTCTCACATCTCCTCTTCCAATGATCTCTCGGATGAGGTGATACTTCCTGAGCACGTGTCTTGACTTGTGATATTCTCTAGGTTCCTTTGCTTGCGCCACGGCTCCTGAGTTATCACAGAATATATCGATCGGTCTCGAGATACTGGCAACCACTCTGAGATCCGATAGAAAATTCCTTAGCCAGACAGCTTCCTTTGCCGCATCAGATGCTGCAATGTACTCTGCTTCTGTAGTTGAGTCAGCAATCGTGTCCTGCTTCGAGCTCTTCCATGAGATCGCACCTCCGTTTAGGGTAAAGACGTATCCTGACTGTGACCTGAAGTCATCTCTGTCGGTCTGGAAACTAGCGTCAGAGTATCCGGTGACACTAATTTCATCCTCAGCACCTCCAAAGACCAAGAACATTTCCTTCGTTCTTCTCAGATATTTAAGGATGTTCTTGACAGCTACCCAATGGGGTTCACCCGGATTCTGTTGATATCTGCTCGTGACACTAACTGAGTAAGCAACATCGGGCCTAGTACACAGCATGGCATACATAATCGATCCAATTGCAGAAGCATATGGGACCGATTTCATCTTGTCCTGATCTTGACTAGAAACAGGACACTGTGTCTTGCTCAACACTATGCCATGTTGTATCGAGATAAATCCTTTCTTGGATTCATCCATCCTGAATTTCTTCAAGATTTTATCGATATACGTACTTTGGCTAAGCCCGATAAGCCGCCTAGATCTATTTCTGTAGATCTTTATACCGAGTATATAAGCGGCTTCTCCAAGGTCCTTCATCTGGAAACATTTGCTTAACCAACTTTTAACACTCTGTAAAGTTGGTACATCGTTTCCTATGAGTAGAATGTCGTCTACGTATAAGACCAAGAAGGTTACTATGCTCCCACTGAACTTAGTGTAGACACACGGCTCGAACTCACTTTTGGTAAAACCAAACTCTTTGATTCGTTCATCAAAGTGTAAGTTCCAGCTTCGAGATGCTTGCTTCAATCCATAAATGGATTTTAGCAGCTTACACACCTTATTAGGATTCTTAGGATCTTCAAACCCCTCTGGTTGTTCCATATAGACGTCTTCTGTTAACTTTCCATTCAGAAAGGCTGTCTTGACGTCCATTTGCCAAATCTCGTAATTAAAGTACGCTGAGATGGCCATAAGAATCCTAATTGACTTTAACATTGCCACTGGTGAAAAGGTTTCATCATAGTCAATGCCATGAGTTTGCGTGAATCCTTTTGCAACCAGTCTGGCTTTGAAGGTGTGTACGTTCCCATCCATGTCGGTTTTCTTCTTGAAAACCCATTTGCGTCCAACAGCCTTACAGTGTTGTGGCAAATCAGTCAACTCCCAAACTTGGTTGTCGTACATGGATTGCATCTCGGCCTTCATGGTTTCCTGCCATTGTTCAGACTCACTGCCTGACACAGCTTCTCCATAGGATGTTGGTTCATTTAAGTCTCCGCTATCTTGAGAGACTAGGAACCCAAGATACCTATCTGGTTCTTGTCTTACCCTGCTGGATCTGCGAAAGTCCTGTGTTTGCACTTCCTCAATCGGCTCTGATTGAGGTTCAACATTGTTATGTTGAATTTCTGGCTCAACAACTGGTGTAGTGCTTTCTTCGTCTACTACCTGTAGATCTACATCCTTTCTGGTGTTCTCTAAACTGAGAAACTTTTCTTCCAGAAATTTTCCATTTCGAGCAACAAACACTTTGTTCTCTTCAGGGTTGTAGAAATAATATCCCACGGTGGTCTTGGGATATCCAACGAAGAAACACTTGTCGGATTTGGGTTTGAGTTTTTCTGAGGTAGGTCGTTTGACGTAAACCTCACAACCCCAAATTTTCAGAAAAGATATGTTGGGTTTCTTACCCTTCCATAACTCGTATGGGGTCTTTTCTACCGACTTTGTTGGCGCTCTGTTCAGTATGTGTGCTGCTGTTTCGAGCGCATGTCCCCAGAATGATATTGGCAGCGAAGAATGACACATCATTGTTCGTACCATGTCAAGCAAAGTACGATTTCTCCTTTCTGATACACCGTTCATCTGAGGTGTATACGGAGGTGTAAGTTGGGATACAATCCCACACTCCATCAGATGATTGTCAAACTCATCACTGAGATATTCGCCACCACGATCTGACCTTAAGAACTTGATCCTCTTGTCAAGTAGGTTCTGTACTTCATTCTGATATTCCTTGAATTTCTCAAAGGTTTCAGATTTATGTCTCATTAAGTAGACATAACCATACCTACTGAAGTCGTCAGTGAAGGTAATGAAGTACCGGTATCCTCCTCTTGCTACATGACTGAAAGGTCCACATACATCTGTGTGGATTATTTCAAGCAAGTCAGTAGCCCTTTCATTCTCACTGTTGAAAGGTTGCTTTGTCATTTTGCCGGATAAACAAGATTCGCAATTATCAAAAGGTTTATAGTCGAAATTGCCAAGAAAACCTCCTTTTAGGAGTAGTTCAACACGTTTCTTGTTTATATGGCCCAAACGACAATGCCAGAGGTAAGTCTGATCCTCAATATCCTTGGATCGCTTACTTATATGATAGATTTCACTATTGTTGTCTTTAAGATTTACAGTGTATAGACCATCTACGGGTGTAGCTTTAAAATAGAAAATATTATCTTTAAAGACTGAAATCATTTTATAAGAATATTTATAATAAAAGCCTTGGTCTACCAATAAATCAAAAGACAATACATTCTTAATCATATTTGGAATATAATAACAATTATCCAGTTCCAAAACTAGACCCGAGGGTAAACTAAGACTATAAGATCCCACGGCTTCAGCAATCAAGGGAGTGCCTTCGCCAACTCGTAGGTTCGAACGGTCCTTCCTCAGAGTCTTTCTTCTAGTGAATCCCTGTAAATGATTACAAATGTGGTTACCACTGCCTGTATCAATTACCCATGATTCATAAGAAGTGATTAAGCAATCTATCATAAAGATACCTGGAGCATCGGGTAAACCGATCTCTATCTGGTCGATATTCATCGAGTGCTCGCAAATATCCTCGCTGCCGCACTCTGGGCAACTCAGATCTCCCAGCTCATCAATTATATCAGTGTCCATGAGATTCGCAGGTTCGGGTACTGGCTCTAGACTGGCCAGGATATCTTCATGAACTTTATCCACGTCGTTCTTTGGTTCCTTCATGTAGGCACTAGCTGTGTCCTGAACTTCCTTTGTGAGGGAGAACCACATGAGGTACACTAACTCTTCCTGAGTCATCTTGTACCCCAGACGTGATAAACACTTAAAAAGCCTTCTCATTTCAATAAGATGGTTTTTAACTGACTGACCCTTTTGTAGCTTCAGGGAGAGAATCTCTTGCATGATCAAAAGCTTGCCCGTGTGCTTGTAGAAACCTAACTGGTTTTCTACATTCCTTACGACCTCGTGACAGAATTTCACTCTTAAGTCTCCCGTGAACTCGGGTGACATAGAGAAAACTAGAACGGACATTACATCCGATTCATCTGCCATGAATCTGAAATATTCAGCAAATTCCTCTTCTGGGGCATTGCTTTTGGGTCGTGACATGGGCTTATTGATCACATAAAGCTTACCCTGGGCACTCAAAACATTCTGTAAGTGCAACTTCCAAACTGGAAAGTTCTGGCCCGTAAGCTTCCACTTGCCCGTAATAAGGCGAAGTGATTCCTCAGGTGAATAAAACGGAATGCTAATTGGAGACATCTACAGAAGAATATAAATTCCAATTTAGTTTATAATTAAATAATTCTAATAAATTATTACCCTTAAAATAAATTTATTAGACTAGAATCCATATTTCACATGTGTCGGGAAGCATGTGATCATGTCAAACCGACTCATGCGATCTACGGTAGGTAAAACTATACCAATCGTATTCCTATCTGAAAATACGACTTCTAGATCGTCGGGACATCGGATATTAATAGTCCGTGCATATTTAGTCCCTCTAGTGCATTTTGGCCTGGTACCACCCAGTGAATAAATAATTACCAAAATAGATTGCACCACCCGGGACATGGACAAACTCTGGCCGGTACCACCCGGAGATAATTCGCAGAGTTTTATCACCTTCCAGTTTCGGTTTGAACACGGGCGCTCATAGTGTGTGCACTTACAACGCCCTATGTACCTTACACCGGAAGTGCCCCTAAAGTGGGTTGCACTTACTAATCTATGATTTTATCAAGGGTCGAAATAGCCAGTTTTCTTTTTCCAAAAATTTTGAAAAACTGGATCCAAACACTAACTGTATTTGTATCCCTTTTTGTCCTTTTAAAACATTCGGTTTATATTTAATTTTAAAAAAAAGTTATTTAACAATTATACAATTAAATATAAACAACCACGCAATTAAATATAAAATCAACCACGCAGTTTTAAAAGACATGTCATAGCCAAAGCCCTTAAATCTATTGTCGTTTTGTGAGCCAACACAAAACGACGGTCTTGACCCTAAGTGACAGCAACACACAAGGCATGAACTTCTCGGCGCTCCCACTGGCTCCAAGATCCATCTTTGACTCCGTGCTCCGTCTTCGGTTTCTTTGGTTATTTTATTTATTGAAATTACATTATAAAAGCGGGTTGTAAATGGCACGCAGGCCTCCCGTAACCAGCGATTAAATAAATAAATAAACAAACAAATAAAATTACAACCACGGGTCTAGGGCTTAGCTATGACAACCACGATAAGCAGTTAAATAACACTGAAAAACGTAAAACCCAAACTGGTTTTGCAATTACCAAAAATTAATTTTAATGAGAAAACACAAAATTAATTTTATCCGGAGTTTCAGCCTATCTGGCTAAAACGAAACTTATCAACACGAAACCTTATCCAATACCCTTTCTGATAGCCACAATCAATTGAGATCGTTACTATCGGTTATTGGAAAAAAATACCAGTTACCGGCGACGATGGTAACAATCAAAATCGTCACCACCACCACCGGTTCCATTGATCGCCGCCGCCTGCAACGACAGCAGCCGCGAAGACCACCATCGCTGCCGATGACAACAGCCGGCGGCAAGGCTTTCGCCACCACCGCCTATCGTGACCATCACCGATTGGTGGCTTGGTCCGGCGATCAACAACAAACGCCATCACCACCGTTCGGTGGTGTGGCCTGCGCTTGCGGGAAACAACAAACAGCCACCGCCACCGCCTGGCGAGGCCGTAAGGCAGCCGGCGGTTGGCTCGGTGGTTCGTGGTTCAACCGGTGACAACGGCCAAGGCCGCCGCCACCTCCACGCTACTGCCGCCACTACTGGGCAACAACAGCGCCACCACCATCGTTGCACCACCGCTGCCCAATCGGGGTTTGCGGTGGTTGTTCGATCGACGTAAATCAATCACCGCCGCCGCCCTGGCGTGGCCGTGAGGCAGCCGGCGGCTAGGCGGGCGATCCGCGGTGTTCTCCGGTGGCGACAACAGCCATAAGCCGCTGCCACCACCACTTTGCTGCTGCCTTCGATCATCATCACCACCGACGCCACCGTGGGGCGCGGTGGTTGTCCGTACCGACGCCGTCGCTACCATTCGTGGTGGCCGGCGATCGGTTGGTGGTTTTTCGATCGGCAAACGGCCGTGATACCACCACCGATGATCGTGATTTCGTGTGATAACGATAAAAATCCAATTTTAAAACAAACAGATAAAATCGAATTTTTAACAAAGCATAATCCAAAAACGATAAACAGTTTATCACAAGTAAACAATCCTGATCTAAACGTTTAGGAAGTGGCTCTGATACCACTGTTGGGAACCGGAAGCATAAACATGCGCAGCGGATAACAAAAACTGATTCCCAAACAAGGATCCAATCCTAAACCATTCAGATACTATTAAGGATGTTTAGAGGATTACCTTTTGAATAATGACTCTGAAACGCGAGTAGGGGATACACCGCTACTGACACCGGTTGAGATAGTTGCTAGACCACCACCGAGGATTACCCGAAAAACGAATGCGAACCTTCTTCTTCCTTGGATTCGGCGCCGGTTTTCGGGAAGAGAGAGAGAGAGTTTTTTTGGGTTTTTAGGACTAAATGAATCAAATAAACTGACACCCCTAACCCCTTATTTATATGGATAAAACTTAACAAGAGTTTTATTCCATATAAACTTTTTGGTAATTATTTCCATAATAATTTCCATAATTATCTATTAATTAATCTATCTGATTAATTAATTATAAATAATCTAACTAATTATTTATTTATTTCTCTCTTAAATAATTAATAATCAATTAATTATTTTTCTCACGTAATCCAAACGTTCTCATTTTGGCGTGCAGCGGTGTGACCTACTAGTGTCTTATAACATTGGATACGGTAACCCTGTTACTGTCTCGCACATAATCCTAACAAACATTACTCAAGGTGTATCCACCTAAAGCATCATACTGACACTGGTACCAGGCCTCTGAACCCAACTTCCCTAAGGTAGTAATACCACCTTAGGTACTATCGTGAAAATTACATGCCAGTTCATACATTAACCACACTTATATATAATACATGATCACAAGCATATCAATCTTGAACGCAGGTTAAGGTACTCACCTTAGTTCGCTTCACAGATAACACAGTCAATCACCTCACACGACTGAGTATTAAACACCTATACATCACATCATCGTATAGCACACATAAATAACATCTTAAGACTCATAACCATAACTCTTAGTCTAGGGCTGATTTAAACCTTCAAAAAGGGTAGGTAATTCAATTACGAATCCAACGGTCCTTTCGGAATCAAAATCGGAGTTAGGATGCAAAAGTTATGGCCAAAACAAATTTCCAACTCAAAACAGGGGCTAGCGATCGCAAGCCTGATAGCTAGCGATCGCTAGCTGTCCTTCCCAACTTTCTGCTCTAGCTCGCGATCACCTTCACGATCGTGAGTCTCTTTTGTCCATGGCTAGCGATCGCTAGCTTCACCACCTAGCGATCGCTAGGTGCTGAATTTTCAGCACGAACCCAAAATCGTGATTTCTCATTTTTGGCATAACTTTCTCATCCGAACCCCAATTCGTCCGATTCAAAAAGTCACGTTTTCGTTATTTCAGGCTCTACAACACTACCACAAAGAAGGTAGAACCATTCTAACACAAAAATACTCAATTGGTGATCCAAAGATCACCAATTATCACAACATCCAACAAAACCCTAACTTTAATTCAAAACTTGATATTTGACAACAACTAAGGAAAATTGATGATTACCTGAAGTTAGGAACTTAATTCTAACGATGAAGCACGATTGATTGCACCACGAACACACGTTTTCTTCGCAAACACCAAAACCCCTTTGAAACCTCCAAACATTTTCCTTTCTCTCAAGGTTGTCAAACGATCAAAAGAGAAGGGTTTGATCATTCAATCCCTTATATATATATACATACACATAACACCCTCCACTTTCTACATTTACAAACAAGCCCCCTTACCTGAAATTACATAAATGACACCAAACCTTACTAACTTAACGATAGAAAAGTTAAAACTTAACTGAATGGGAATGGGGTGTTACACACTGAACACTTGGTATCAGTCATCTTCATCGCACAGAAAGTTAAGAACAAGGACAATAAAGAATTTGTTCGCGTTGTCAGAGCAATCCTGGATAGAAGAATAGCCACTGGTGAAACTCCAATCACCGTCCAAGTCAAGACTGAAGAAATCAGTGAAGACTCTGATAGCTAGGAACTTTTGTACTTTTCTTTCAGTATTACAATTATGTACTTGTGTATTTTCTTTACTCTTGTAAAAACTTATATGAGATTAATGGAAATGCATTTCAGTACATCGTACTTTATTCCATCATAGTACTGAAAAAGATCCCTCAAAACAGTAAATGGGACACGTACCTTTATGAGTTCTATTTCCTACTGTTAAATTCTAGACTTAGATTATTTCTAAACCTTTCTAGATTAAGACAATTCCTCTGTTGTCTTATCATTATCATTTAGGGGGAGATTGTTGATCCAGCTCTCCTAAGACCTGATGAAATGATAATGATCCTGTTACTTTACTTAGTGAATAGGTTTTTACTTCTGTTATAGCTTGAGGAATTATCACTGAGACTGTTCAGTGTTATTCCATGTTACTTATGCTGTAACTTATTTTTATAATGAACAGGATCAGGATCAGGATCAGGAGATGAACGAGTCTGTTCTGCAGTCTACTGATCCTGACCACCGAAGTGAAGATCTCCTGAAGACATTAAAGTCATACTCAAAGAACCATCAGCGAAGTCGAAGAATTAGCTGATGACAGGAACATCATGCTCGTGATCTGAAGACGGAACTCAGTGATAGCAGGCTGCTCAAATTCGTATGACATCCTGAAGACTCAACAGGATACAGTGACTCCTGATCTACATCAGTATCAGGACTCTACTCACTGATCAGTATCCTGATCCTGAAGGATTAGTGTAATGTCTTAATCTAATGCACAAAAGGATTATCCGCCTTTACTGACACAAAAGTACATAAGGACAGTCTCTTTTCTGTTCCCTCCGTACTTATCAGACCTCAAGGCAACTGTTTACTCACATCCTCTTTTGCACACCATGCAAAGGGTATTTGTTTATAGTAAATAGTACTTAGGACCACTTAGAATGTGACACGTACACAAAAGTGAGTCTGCATGCATTTAATGCATTGGGTATAAATAGGATGTGAAGAGATGTTCTCCATACTTCTTCTTCATCCTAAAAAAACCCTAATCCTTTCTTTCTTATTTCCTCTGTCTTCTATCTTTTCTTATCTTCTCACTCTAGTGCATAGTGAAAGAACTTAGATTGTTTAGTTTAGACTTGTAGTCTTTTCTATTTCCGCAACAATCTGTAAATTCATATTGTTAATACAACAAAGAATTTAAAAGTGAAATTTGTGTGATTATATTCAACCCCCCTTCTATAATCCCATACACTATCCTTACTTGAAGGTCACCTCATTGGGACCAACATACCCTTTGCTTAGGTAGGTCCCAGGACCTACCTAATTTTTTAATTTATGTTAAAAGTTATATAGAAATTTTTTTGGGACTTACTTTAAAAAATTCAGATGAACTACCTTAAAAATTTATTTCGTAGCTTTAGGAAACAAAATTTTCATGGTGTGTTGGATAACACCCTATGTTGTGTACAAGAGGTTGTAGGTTCAAATCTCCTTGTGCACATTATAACTGTTTTTTAAAAATTTCTGTTTAAGATCCAACAAATTTTTGTTTAAGGCTCAACAATATTAAGTCTGATCCAAATACTAACAAGTTTGTTTAAAACTCAAAATCAAAACTTTAAATCTTCTTTTGTATTTGAGAATTGAGATGTATTTGATATTTTGAATTTTGATTGTCGTAGATTTAATATTATTCGGCATATGTTTGATTTTGAATTTTAATGACCTGACCCGACAAAATTATAGTTGACACTTTATTTTTTCTGGCTAAACTTAATTAGGAAACAACGTGGTTTTCGGTTCTAGATTCGCCACTGGTTAAAATTAGTTAATACGTAAATTGCATAAGTTCATATATCAATTAGTTAAAAACAATTAATATGTGAATTACACATGTTCATATATGAACGTATAACTCATATATGAATTACACGGGTTCATATATGAACCCGTTTTCAACATATTTGTAACAATTACGAAATTACATCTCTATTTTTAGCATAACCGCAAATTTTGACAATCAAAGCAGCAAACTTTGACTAGTCAAATTTGTTCTTAGTCGTATGAAGAGCTAGGAACACTTCTTCACCTTACATTTTTTAACACTTCTCATTTTAACCTATGGCTATTGTGTGTGCGTACGTGCATGCAAGTGTGTATGCACGCGTGACGCATTTTGTTGATGTAAAAAATCAACTTTTTAGATCAACGTGTGTAAAACACACAAATTTTGGTTGTTGAGATTTAGTGAAATATTTAAAAGTGAGACCTAAATTTTGATTAGTTTAAAAATCATTTTTGCCATTTCATGTTGCTCTTAAAGTTGTCTTCGATCACTAACTCCGTTAAAATCTCTCCACTAAGTTAGGAGCATCTTTATCATTTAATTCCATAATTATTTTTAAAATACAAGATAAATATATATAGCATAAATAATAATATTATTTAAAATATTATTATTAATAATATTTAAGATAATATAATATTATTATTAGAATAGAATAAATATACATCAAAAAGTATAACAAATTAGTGAATATAAATTTGAAAATGTAAACCAGTCACAAAAAACATCCCAACAAACCATTGTAAAACCGTGATAGGTATAAATATAAATTTATATATGAATCTTAATTATAATTTATATGTGAATTAATTTATAATTTATAATCAAGATTTTAAATCAGTTTAAGAGTAATTTAGTTAAATAGAAATAATGATCATATTTTAGATAATTTAAATTTTGAAGAAAATTAATAATTAAATCTGAACATATCTTCTTTCGCTTCGCGGATTACAAGAATTCTTAAAAATAAAAAGGGTCAATAGAGTGGATGATTAGAGTCATCGATGGAGTTTTTGACTAAATAGGTGTTTTTTCAAAACTTATTTACCAAATAGGTGTTGTTTTAAACTTATTTACCAAATAGGTGTAGTAGTCCATTTAATGGGGTTTTAGTATTTTAAATTGATTTTTACACTTTTTTTAAAACTGATTTTTACTGTTTTTTAAACTAATTTTTACTGTTTTTATTAAATGTTTTTTATTGCTTTTTACCGTTTTTTTTTAATGATACACTGGTTTTTTCACTGTTTTTTTTTTTCTGTTTTATAAACTGCTTTTTTTTTTTATAAACTTTTTTTACAATTTTTTACTGTTACAAATATATGCAGAAGCCAGAAGGTACCTTTTAAGCAAGAAACAAAGAGAGGTAAACAACCCCTAATTCTAAAAGCATCACTGCAAAATCTCTGAAGTATCTTTAAAGTTTAAATATTCAAACAACAACAAAATTGCATATAATTCTATAAAGGTTATGAAAATTGAGCAAATGTAAGGCTTGATTTTTCTACAATGAATGCTTATGCCAATGATGAAGCTATCAACTCTGGATCTTGAAGAAACATAGTTAGCCTCCACCTATTCCAACAACCACTTCTACCTCCCTCCTTTGATATTCCATCATTCCCAGATTCCAACTTCACACATTTTTCATCATCAGATTTCCATCTTTCACAACAAACCCTAAAATCAAATCACTTGGTCTCATCAGAACCTCCCAAATTCCAACCCCCAAAATGTCACACTTTAGTGGTTGAAAGCCAAGAAAAAGATGCAATTAAGAAACCCCAGATGAAAGGATTTCAACTTTATCAAAAATTCTTCATCAATAGAACCCTAAAATCAAACTAATTTATCATCAAAACCCACAAATTTGAAGACAAAATAACCCATTTTTAGTCATTGAGAGCCAAGAAAAAGATGCAATTAACAAGCTCCAGATGAAAAAAAATTCCGACATTGGTGAGGAGCGGCGGTGAGGATGAACGGCGATGGAGTCGGCGCCGAAAAGTGAGTAGCAGCGGTGAGAAGAGGGCGATGATGATGTTGATCGAGTCGTTCGATCAAGGATTCTAGCAGAGGGTTTTTTTACAGTTTAATTTAGGAAAATAAAAAAACATTAATTAAAAATACACCCATTTAGTAATTAAGTTTAAAACAACACCTAATTGGTAAATAATTTTATAAAATACACCTATCTCGTCAATTACTCGTCATCGATGAGAATTTTGTAGTTCTATATGATTGGATTTGAACTGATGAAGTAGACACTTGATGAATCGTTGTTATAACTTCATGTTATATACTTGTTTAGCTTTATGTTATTAATAACATGTATTATATATGACGAAAATCGATTATGCAATGGGATTATTATATAGAGAGCGAAAGATTATAACAATCATCGATAAGATTAATTTCAAAACGACTTAAACACATATTTGTATTCTATTTTACTTCTTATTGAATATGAGACCCGGTACTAAAACCCATTACTTATCTAACATATTTAACTCTCGATCTTAAACACTTCAAGGGTGGGTTCACCCTCGCCTAGATGTTCTTTGTGTGCTTCTTGAAACTCTTTGTAAGTAAAGGCCCGATAAAGAGGGTGGCAATCATTTTTCTCAAGGAACGCCTTTGCAGGTTCAATGGCAATATCGCTACGAGTGTTGATGAAACTCGCAATGGTGTACCTTGCCTCTTTCAAGTTTGTCACAGCTCTATGCTCTGCACTTTTAAGCTTTCCATTACTAATAACCTGAAATTATTTCAAAACCAAAATATTTACTCAAATTCTGTAATCTTGCATATGATTACTAGTGACCACTTTATTCCAAATATTTTGAACATATTTAAAAAAATGAAAGATTCTAAATAAAACTAAGTGGAACGAGTTATGGTTTATGCACCTTTAATAGTAGACCAATGTTGACCACAAAAGCATTAGCAACTGGTTCAACCTCAACCCATTGTCCATCCTTCATCACCTGGAGTCCGCTCACATTTCCTTGATAAAGGATTGTTATGATATAAGGGTCGGAATGTTTTGATATTCCTAAGGCCAAACTCGGGTCAGGGCATGGTGGGTAGTGGTTCAACACTAACGTTTGAACACCCGTCAATTCATCCCCAAAGTATCCGGGCTTGAGCTCGAGTCCTTCACGAATCATCTCTAGTATTCTTAAAGATAAATTGCGTACTTCTACTGAATATTTCCCTACAACATCTCTTCATGGAGAAAAAAAACACATCAACCATTTATTCAATATAAAAATACAAAATGTGTACATACATTTATATACTTTACCTGTATTGGGAAGGCTTTTGGGGCCATGAATCAACCCATTCTTCTAAAGGATGGCAAGGGTGTTTTAGGATATCCCTCCAAAGGTGGATCGATTCTCTAGCATAGTCGAAGCTAGATGTATACAGTCTACAACTCTTGTGAGGATCGAATGAGAATAGACTTGCTTTATCCTCGTTCGGCATATTAAAGAACTCCTTGACTAATTCCATTGTATCTTTGATCAGGTCTTCACAAACTCCATGGTTGATAACCTAATATCAAATTTTCCAAAGTAAAATTTTTGTATGGTTTCAAGAAATCTTGGAGCGATGCACATAACAACATGCAAGTTATTATCACTACGGTTTGCACATTTACATAAATCAACAAAACAAAACCAGATGATCAAGCAAACCTGAAAAAGACCATAGTCTTTGGAAGCTTGCAGAACTTGTTGGATGACATCATTTCGATCGCTAGAAATCGCCTTTTCAAAATCAATCACCGGACAATTCTTAAAAATAGGAACAATTTGATCCCCAGGCCTTGTATCTTCAGGAAAGACATAGTCTTGAGATAAAGATTTTAAGGTAGTATACCAACTT
The DNA here is from genome assembly GCA_030169165.1 of Centaurea solstitialis. Lineage (NCBI taxonomy): Eukaryota > Viridiplantae > Streptophyta > Magnoliopsida > Asterales > Asteraceae > Centaurea > Centaurea solstitialis. The sequence continues at coordinate 39,407,487 of CM058044.1, read as the reverse complement.
GAAACCAAGTTCTCCATCCCCGATTATTTGTGAGCTCAAAGAAACATCATACATGTCTATATGTAGTTAAAAAAATTTACTTATTTTGACCTTTAATTTTTTTGGGTTTTTGTTAAAATTTTAAATTTGATAATATAGTGTGTAATATATATATATATATATATATATATATTTATAATAATATAATATATATTTATAATATTATGAAAATAATCAATTCATTTTGATAATTCTTTTTCATTAAATAAAATTAAAAAAGGTATTCATATAATTATTATTAAATTTGATCTATATTAAGGCTTTTAGATAACAGGGTTAAATAAAAATTGATAAAATAAAAGACGAAAAAAGGCAAGAGTTAAATCGAATGTGGTTTTACACTACAATATAACGCAAACATAATCATATGTGATTTTATGCTTTATTTTAGTGTAAAATCACATTTTTTTTAACGGCTTCGCCTCAGCGGTAGAGGCACAAGATTCGAACCCGGTTGATCTTGCGAACAAGTGATCCGGGCCCCGAGTTCGAATCCACTCCACTACACCCCCCTAATTAATTCGGTAGGGCTGCTAACACCTGCTCCAATGGAATATTCTCTAGAGGAGACTAACCCCAAGAAAGAAACCATCAAGGAAGGCTCGAACCCGAGACCTCCCCATCATTGTGACTATGTCGTTTTTCGGTTTTTAGGCAGGTGTATTTGTAATCTTACCCCTCAACTTTAATCTACTCTTTTTTTCCATACATATATACTGAAAAATAAAAAATAAAACACTAATAACAGTATATTTTATTTGTCATTTTTAACCTTTCTCATATTTATGTTTTAGTCCCTAAACCTCTTTGAATAATTATTATTTACCTTTTTGGTATTTATCTATTATTCCCTGACCCTTTTATTTTCTATTTGATGCTTTGTTCACATTAATTAATTAATAGTATATTATTTTTAACCAATACGTTATTGACTAAAATGCGTTTTAAAAGAAAATTACATATTTTTAATTAGTTAGTTATATAGGACCAATTGCACATTGTACAATACAATATCTTAAAATATGTTACTCAAAAGTATTTTAGTGGAACTCAAATATTTTAATGTCATAAGTTTTATATCTCTAAAATAAATAAAGAATATTTTTATAATTACTGTTTTATTAAAATTGTACTATTTAAAAAAAATATTCACTGTATTATGAAGTAAAAGACGTTAGAGCATCCACAATGGTGAAACCTCTAAGAACCTCCTCACTTGTCATATTTTTCTCTGCCACATCATTATCACATCAATAAAGTAAGAACTTCCTTAAAGCTCTACAGTGGAGGTTCTTATATAAACCCCAATTTCCTTTTCTTATTTAAAGATTATTATATAAATTTAATATATACATATATATATATATATATTAAAAATTTCAAATACAATTTCTTTTTCACTTTTATATTAATATTAAATTTTCAATCTATACATATATAAAAACAATTAAAATGCAAATATAAATTTATACTACACGTAGAAAAAAAGGTACACCATTACGGAAATATTAATCTTTAAAAAAGATATGAGTAAATGCATTATAATATAGATCACTTGTAATCTCGATTCGACCAAATATGTTTAACCATGTCGGAGTGGAGTTGATGATGGACTTCATTTGAGCGTATCTCGAAATTCATTTGAAGATATTCATGGAATTTATGGGTGGAACCTTGAAATATTTGTGTCGAGTTATCTAATTTTGATTTACATGTAAAAAAAATTAAATAATCTAAACATAATAAATTAATGAAATAATTAAAAATCAAACTTCATAAAAACAACTTATAAAATTTGTATAACAATTTATAAGAAACAAAAAACAAATTTTTTTATAATAATTTTTCTATTTAATTTAATATATATGTATTATTGCACAATATATATGTTGTATAGATTTATTAAAGGAAAATATAGTTAAGAAATAACAAAAATAATGAATAAAACAATAACAGAAAAGGAAAGTATTACAAGATAGGGTTCTTGTTCAAGCACCTGGGTTCCAATAAGAACCTGTGACTAGAAAAGAACCTCTGTTCCACAGTGGAGGTTCCTGCAAAAACCCCAAGAAGAACCCCGTAAAGAACCTCCATTGTGGATATTCTTACTAGAAATAAAATAACATTTATGATTTCTATCAATCTATTTACTAGTACAACGTAAAGATAAAATCTTAGGCATGCTTCGTTTTTACCGTTTCTTACTCTATGATTAGGTCTTAAATCTACAATAGAGTTATTAGTTCTTGAGTCAGTGTTCGTAGTCGGCACGGCAACTGGTACGCTAGAGGTGCGTCCTTTCCAGTCCTCTCGTACTAGGAAAAGAAGAAAGGAAGGAGAAAACAAACTATAATTTGTAACTTTCTTAATGATATTAAATAATATAATTAAATCCAAAAATATTTAATATATAGGTATAGTTTGGTAAAAATAAGCTAGCTTATAAGCTATCTTATTTTCTGTGTACATGTTTGGTAAACCAAAAGTACATAGTTTATAAGCTAGCGTTTTGATAAGCTACTTTGAGTAGCTTAGGCTATCAGTATTCAACTATCTCAACCACACTGCCACATCAGCTACCACATCAGTTTTTTTCAACCTCACAATTAACCCTCTAGAACCCTCTCTGATTAGTACCCAACCCTCTCACACTCAGACACGCCATAGACACACACACAGCACACTTAAACTCAGCGGTGTGTAGAAACCGTCGATCTACCAACCCACTGAACCCGCTGCCAGTGTACCGGTAGCCCGTTGAGCCCGCCACGCCGGCGGCTTCCAACCCGCCGAACCCAACAGCCCGGTACGCACGACCTTATGAAGAGTTTTTTTGTAACTTTTTCCAATTATACCTCTTATTAATATTAACTATTATTAATTAAAATTATATATTAATTATTAATAAATAATAATTATTATTTATTAATAAATAATAATTATTAATTATTAATAAATAAATATTAATTATTAATAAATATTAATTTTTAATAATTAAATTTTTTTATTAATTAAATTAAATTATACATTATATATTATTTATTTTCAAATGTTATTAGTTGTATTAGATATTATTTAATATGTTTAATTATCAAAATATAAATATAATAATTTTTAAAATGTTATATAATTAGAACATGTTAAATATTTTAATAAAAAAAATATTTATATTTAATTCTTAATTATATTCTTTTAAAATTATTAATTGTTTAAGATATTTGAAGCTGGTCAATTTTATTTTTAATTTAACTGTACTTAATAGTAATATAAATTATAAGTTAGTATATATTTTTTCTAAAATTTGTTTTAACAAATTCTAAATTTATAGTGTATACATAATAATCATCAATTTTATATTATTTTAATATATTATATTATATAATTTTTTTATTGTTTGTATTATTTAAAATATTATATTTTTAAAGTTTTATTTTAGTTATATTATTAGAAATTTGTTTTAATTATATTATAAAATACTTGTAGTTGATTATTTATTAAAGATGTCTTTTTTTGGTTATTTTACATACTCATAATTGTCAAACATGATTTGTTTATAAACTAGCTTATCAATCACCAGCTAACTTATTATCAGCTAGCTTATTAGTCATCAACTAGTTTGCAAAACATAGCCTTAAAGTCAAATTTAGTTCAATGTTACAAGTATTCTTTTAAACATTAAAAATATACATTAGCAAAAGATGTTGTAATTTGAACTCTTGAATTTGCATCCCTCAAACAAGTGAACAACATCATCAATTCAAAGTAAACTGAAAAAATTGTTTATGTAAAAAATTACACCAGTTGATTGTCTTAAGAAATTTGTGAGGCTAGACCGTCGAGAGAAAGAAATTACAGTCGATCAGAAGTGCGATAAAAAGTAAAATAACACAAAGGATTTGATGACGCAGGAAAAACCTCACGACGGAGGAAAAAACCTGCGGTCGACCTAAGATTAAGTCGACAGTGCACTATGATCACCAAGCAGGGGTGATGTCCTTCAAGATTACAGCTTCAGTTGTACGATTACAATGAAATAGACAATAGAATCGAATGTAAATTACAACTGATTATCAAAGTAATGAGTATATAGTTTGTAGTCTTCGAGAATGCTCAAGTAGTTGTCAATTGAGAGCTTGATCCTTCTTTTATAGATGTTTGATAATAACCGTCCAACGGATTTGTTGACCATTAATGTCCAGATCGTAACTGTCGCGGAAGTCTTGCTTGTAACGGTCGACCTCTTAATGATGTCGTTAATAGAAGTGTTATGACTGGATTATGACCGTTGTAATGATGAAATCCAACGAACATGGCGTAGTATTCGATCTCAGACTTTTTTGAAGGTGTACAATTGTTAGATATGATAATCTGCTATAAGAACAAACTCTTTGTACGTCTATTTGTTAGTGGTGTCATACGACATATATAGTAATATCGTTCGACTAATCGTCGGACTTATTCGACCAATTGTTATACTCATTTAAGGGTATTGTCAAGTTTGTCTCAGGACCTTATCTTAATACAGGATTATCATTCTGGAAGATATCTTACGATTATAGTCGGTCGTCGTGCGATCGTAGATTTTTACCCAAACAAAAATCAAAACCAAATATTTTGTATAATTTGAGATATAAAAGTGAATCGATAAAAAGAATGATTTCATTAAAATAGGAGATTTGAAAGAAAAGAAAAGTAAAAGATATAAATATTTTTCCTTCTAAATGGCACCCAATATAATAGGATTAATTATTTAATGTTGTAGGATAAATGTGCCATCGTCTAAAGGATCTGACGATATAGAGATAGATATCAGAGTTATTTATGGAGTAAATCTCCTTTCATACTTATCATTATCATTATGTAATCATCCCTATTTAAAGGGCTTTATGCTTAATGAGAAATATCAGTTTCTTCTCTCTATTCTTGTTGTTCTATTTTACTTTCTCTTTAACACGTTATCAGCACGTAAGCTCAGAATTATTGAATGATTGGTTCGTCCGTTGCTCGTTGCCTACATGTCTTCTCTTGTCATATTGATCACAAATCCAAGTAAGCTCTCACGTTACATAATATTCCTATTTGTTACTGCACATAATTGATCAATTATATATTAATATTGTGCTATCGATGATGATATTCAAAATCAATACAAAAGACACAGAATACTTGTTTTGTTATATGAATTAATATATGTAAGTATCCCTTTTGCTGCTTTCAATTTTTTTTTTTCTTATGGCCACAAATTGAATATGATCTTATAAGGAAGATATGAAATCAAAAAAAAAATTTGCTTACTTGGTAATGCACCTTCTGAAAATTTTATTTATTTATGTGGATATAATTTTACTTATTTATTTAAACTCAAACTTTTATTCCCCCACCTGTTTTATGTATTTTATTCCTTTTAAATCCAAGTTAATTATCTCTTTATTACTTGCTGCATCATTAATCTAAAAATTAGATATTTACGATCTTAAATTAATTTATTATGTATAATAATGATATTTATTTATTTATTCATATCACTGGCATTTTTTTTGCTTTATAGTACTTATTTAAATTGAGATAAATAAAGTTTAGAATATGATAATTCATTTAGATTATATAATTGTTACTATATTGTTATTTATTTGATATAATATCGATGGATTATCATATTGGAATATGTGGTTATTGTATCTCAATATTCATCAGTTTAGATATCTATTTAATTTTTGAATTATCTTTTGTAAATAATATCTAAATCTTTACTTTAATTATAAGTTCCTACTTATAATAAATTTTTTGAAAGTTACACTTTCAACCCCCCATGTATGTTGGTCTTTTACTAAAGGCTCTAGAAGTATTATTATGATGTTATTAAAAGTTTGATATTTGATTTTATGTCAAAACCAAAACTTACTTGTCTCACGACAAAATCTCAAAATACCATGAAGGTATTAAAACATTATAATTGGTTTCACATGCCAATATCAATATTGGCATCTTGCCAAAAGTTCTATAATTAACAATGATATCTTCAAATTAAATAACAAGGTCGATTAGATTTTGTCAACGGGTGTAAATAGCCCTAAGGTTTATAGGGATTTGAGAAATCCATGCGATTCCCCTTCTACCTGGAGATCCAAAGATCGGAAGATTTATATTGATGAAGTATTATCAATAAAATGTAAGCATATAAAAATTTAATTTTGTTACGATAATGCAATTTCATCAATATAATAATCATAGATTATGAAACAATGCTTTAGAAAATCATAACTAGTTGACGAACCAATATATGATTCGATGTCCAAAACTCAAAAGAACTTGAGTATGTAAATATCCAATTTAAAGACTCTTTTGCTGGAAAGGTACAAGAATATACCTAAAACCCATCAACTTCATATTGACCCTAAACCAACCTCGTGCAAAGGTACAAGAAAATGCCTTGAGATTTTTGAGACGACACATCAATCACAATCTTTATATAAAACATCGATACCTAGAATCCCCCAAGAACCGTGGGACATCCTGAAAAAGAAAATTAGGATGTATATTACCGTGCATTTTTAATCTAATCATATAGTGGAATGAAACTCACTTGATTAGAAGGTGATTGATTTCAACAAAAAGAAAATGTTGTGTCTCAAAAAGCAACTCAATCTTCGTGACATGGAACTCGCAGAAGATTATATAATTTATAACATTATTTCCACCTATATACCATCATGTTTTGAGACCGCATGTCAGTCTTAGCTTTCATAAGAAATACGTTCAACTAGAAAACATCTAAAGAACTGTGAGATGTCCTAAAAAGTTGAATCGATAGTATTAACCAATATATACTACTCCAATGAATCGTATAACGTAATGAAACTCGCTTACTCGATTACAAGAGGTAATTGGTTTCAACAAAGAAATGTTGTATCTTAAAACGTGTCTTAATCTTTGTGTCAAGAAACTCACAGAAGATGACATATCCATAACATTATTTCCCTCTTTCATATACCAACAAACGTTCTAACGAACTAGTATAAGTTGGAATATAACTTTTAGACATAATGATCAACCTACTGCAAGTAGTTGAGAGACATAACAATGTCTTTTCGAGTGACAAAGACTAGACATTTCGGGATAAAGGAAAATTCCCCAAAGCAATAATGAAAGCGTTAGAGGTGGAAACAACTCCAAAGGATTGTGAATTTAACAAAATTTCACACAAGTGACATTTATGAGCCATGTGGATGAGATCCTCAAAAGTTCGGGGTCAGGGTAAGAGTCAGAAAGGATTTTTCAATAGCTTGAGCAAATATACAACTATTGCCTCATGCAATAATGAACAAGTTAAATATAAACATTGGTACATGTGTGCTACCACTGCATACTAGTTATTAAAAAGCATATCTTATGAACTAGATTTTTTTTAAATTTTGAATTATCAAATTAAATGTATTTGCATATCTAAAACTGAATATAACTTTTGTGGATGTAAAGAAATACATCAAAACCAATACAATACTCTTAATATTCTCCGTTCCATGAAGGAATGTATCGAGGAGAATTTAAGTTTGTGGGACCTCCCACCTAATCTAAAGAAATAGATTAATACTTATTTTCCCCCAACATAATAATTAGACGATGAAATGTTATATTAATAAGAACATTGTTAAGATATTCGTATCAATTGGAATATAAAAGAATGGAAATGGGTATATCTACATAAACTCTAATAATATGAAAGGAATATATATTAGAGAAATTAATGTGTCAAATCAGTGTATTCTTTAAGTTATTAAATCATATATTGTCACCAATAAAGAACTTTGGGACAATGAACACATACATATTTCGACATAACCATATATGCACCATGGTCATGACATAGAGATCCGTGTATTAAAGATACACATAGACACATTATTCGATTAAAAGGAAAAATGGAAACACAACTGTTGACTTCTGCAGCACAAGAAGCAACCCCCTATATGCCATATCGAATACTGATAACTTTATATACCCTAATCCTTAGCCAACGAAGGAACGAGACCATCCTAAAGCTAAGAACACAATTTTCAAATCTTCCATTCTTACAACGAATACAAGGTTATATTTATGGACATAAACAATCAGAATGCGGACCATTAAAGTATTTTATGGTTCTGGTTTCGACACGATGAACGCATGTCGTATTATTGTCCACATGAAATGTTGCACTCTAGCACTAACTATATGTCTCAGGGCTCACCACCCTGATTGTCTCATAAGTCTACATGACTTAGAATGCTAGAGAATTTACATCATAAGGATTTGATGGTTATTGCATATATAGTGAGATCAATGTAAAGTCTCCTATACCCCATGTGTAGATATAAAATGGTCTCCTAGATTAGTAGAAGTTGTCATCAGAAAAATATAGATGATAACTATAACATTGGTTATGCGCACCAATTTACATACATCTACATGGGGGATGCAATATTACATGCAACTTTATTCATTTGTTTTTAGACCCACTACTAGCCAACCAATATCATGCATACCAGTTGGTAACTGGATATAAGCCTGATCTTTTACATTTATGCATGTTTGGTTGTGCAGTATATGTGCCAATTGCGCCCCACCAGCGCACCAAAATGGGTCATTAAAAACGATGAAGTATCTATGTTGGTTATGAATTTCCAACAATTATCCGCTATTTAAAACCTTTAACGGGTGACTCTTATACCGCATGATTTGTGGGTTGTCACTTTGATGACAGTCTTCCCGTCGTTAGGGGGAGATAGGAAAAAGTATTTTCCAAAGGAACGACGGGAACTGTCACAGAATATTTCCATTATATTTTGATCCCCAAACTTCATAAAGTAAAGTTGAATTCAAACGAATCAGACTCGATACCTAATACGTTTAAAGTTATACAAGAAGTGACAACATAATATATAGAAGCTGCAAATATACCTGTAAAGTAAAAAAAAGTCCCTAAACAAGGGCACAATGCCGCTGGAAAGAGCGTTGCAATCACACATGGTGGAGGTGTGGTTGAGGCCGTAGCTCCCAAAAGGAAATGGGGGAAGCTACTTGGTTCGATAAATACTCATCTAATGGAATAGAAGAGTAAAGCACAACCCATATATATCATCAACCTTTATGAGATTATCTTTGATCATAAACTATGTCCATGAATCATTACTGGAGGACGCTCCGAAGTTAATACTGATTCCAAAGATCAAGAAAATCTCGAATGAATATGAATCGCTGGACAGATCATACCTAATGATGATATATCAGCATATACCGTTGCTTACGAAATAATAAAGCACGATGATATCGAACCATGCTCAGTTGAATAATGTCAACAAGAGAAAATTGGCCTAAATAAGCAATCCAGGATAATTATAATATTTGACAAATGAACAGGTATTTGGTCTGGTAGTGCTAACCCACCAAGTGTAAAGCCTGTAGGACATAGATAAATCATTTGTTTGAGAAGCATAATGAGAATAATTAAGTCGTAATGTATAAGACTTTCCTTTGGCGCAAGGTTTCTCACAACGCTCTGGATTGACAAAGAGAATTACTCTCTTGTGATGAACGTTAGAACTTATGCTAACTAATTATTTAGCATAGTAGTTTCTGAAGAACTGGAAAATGCAGCTCATTAATGTGGTTGATATATATCTATGGGATCTAGATTATGAGATATATTATAAAAGTAATTGATGTAATTACACTGACCAAATTAAATCACAAAGTGCGATGAACTGTACCCTTGCGTATTTGTTTGGAAAAACAAGTTCCAGATTTTCAGTGTAGCTTTATATGTCGATGTTATGAACAAAATAGCACTCTTGATGAAATAAGAGAAACCACAAGCTACTTGAAATCTGTATTTGAGATGAAAGATCTTGGGAAAACTCGATTTTTGAGTTATCGCATCGAGTTTGTGAAATATTAATCCACCAATGCGCATATGTCCCCAAATGATCAGGCGATTTAATATGGACAAAGCGTATATGGCTAGCACTCCCATGATCGGTCAAAGTGTTGGATATAGGGAAATATTTATCCCGTCTAAAGGATGACGACGAAGAGGTGTTCGGAGCTGGAATTCCGTACCTAAGGACAATAGGCGCATTATTGTACTTTAGATAATACACTTGACCATGTATTATATCTCACTGAACTTGTTAGCTAGATTTAGCTCAGCGCCTACGCAATGTCATTGGAATGATATCAAATTAATATTTCGGAACCATTGACATGGGCTTATAAATTCCCTAAAGAAAAAGGGTTAGGTTGATAATGGAATTTCAATACCTATCTATGAGTGACTAATGTAATAGTCTACTGGTAATTGTCTGCTGATATTAGTTATATGTCTAACCCATATGGAAATCGTTCCCAAATTGGATAAGGAATTACCATAAGGAACGTTGTGATTGCTTGTAAGTAAACTAAGCAAATCTTATGGAACTACTTATTCAAACTACTCCGACAGTATTACTCTACATGAGACTTTTAAGAGTGTACATGGTTAAGGACTATCACTACACATATTAGAGGAGTTAGTATTTTGGGTTCTATCAATACCCTACATGCATAAATGAAAATAATGCATCATGTATCAAGTAAATGAAATTTAGATACATCAAGGGTAATAACACAAAGCATATTCTGCTTAAGTGGTTATACTATCAACTATAACAAACTCTCCACTGGATTCAAGTAAATCAAATAATATGTCAGAAGAATGTGACACATTTTACCAAATTATTACCTAAAACAATATCTGGGAAACATATTCAAATACTAATGTTTCCATAACTCCCTTGATTAATGCACAAATCAGGGGGAGTAGTAGACAAAAGGGGGAGTCTATTATGTATGTGATATTGGTATGGTGTGCTCTTTCCTTCACCCAAGGTTTTATTTTTCCCACTGGGTTTTGTTCCTTGGGGTAAGGTTTTAGTGAGGCAACGCTGTATATACCATAATGCTTTGTTAACTCTCGTGATTAATGTACAAATCAGAGAAAACATTAGACTAAAGGAAAAGTCTATACTGCAAAGAAAACTGGTGCGTTGTACTCTTTCCTTCGTCATATTTTTATTTTTTCCCAATGGGTTTTTATTTCGGCGTAAGGTTTTAACGAGGCAACAATCGTGCACCACCATTCCCTTGACTCGGCACAAGGGGAAGTGTTGTAGGATAAATGTGTCATCGTCTAAAGGATCTGACGATATAGAGATAGATATCAGAGTTATTTATGGAGTAAATCTCCTTTCATACTTATCATTATCATTATGTAATCATCCCTATTTAAAGGGCTTTATGCTTAATGAGAAATATCAGTTTCTTCTCTCTATTCTTGTTGTTCTATTTTACTTTCTCTTTAACATTTAACAAATTTTCTAATATTTTAATTTGACCACTAATTATTATTGAATTCCGGTCTTTTTTAAAGCTAAAATAGGAGATTTAAAAGTAAAGAAAAAAAGTAAAGATATTAATATTTTTTTATTTTAAATGGTACCCAAAATATATAGTGTTAATTATTATTTTTAATATATTTTAATTTGACTACTAATTATTACAGAAATCCGGTCTTTTTTAAAGGTTAATTGCCTTTCAAAAATTAAACTTATCTTATTATAATCTATAAAGGTACTTCAAAACTTAAAATCACCTACGGAATATTTTTAATAAAAAAACTATTTATTTAGAACTATAAATTTGAAATTGGAGAATAAATGTGATGTGTTCTTGATTTCTGGTATTTTTAATCCACTTAATATATAAAATATAAATAAATAAAAAGCAAATGTTTTAAAGAGGCTCTCAAGAGGTTACCCACGCTAGCAATCATATGAGTCCCCCATTTTAGTAGCAATCTAACCATTAATCAATTATTATGTTGTTTTTTTTAAATAAATTTCATTTCTTAATTTCATTAAAATAACCCCTAACTTTCAAACGATCTTGGAACATAAAAACACATAAGAGTTTTTCACATCAAATCAGACAACGACTCAGAGTTGAATCTCAGTAACATCTCAAGTTTTTTAATCGAAATCTATGGATTTCGGTTCTAGTTACGTGCACAAACAAGTCTACGTCTCAGACCACCGTTCAATCATGAACCACCATAACTCGACCTACCAACCGCCCGCTTTTCCGGCGGCAACCGCCACCGGATTCCCACTACTCGCCATCGCGATAGCCTGTATCACCGCCACAACGTTTTTGCTCGTTAGCTACTTCTTGATCACCAAATGTTGCTACCCTTTATGCCGTTTCTTGATGTCACGGACCGCCGCCACCGAAGAACCACCGTCCGTCTACTCGACCCCCGCTTGGCAAATCACCGGGCTCGATGAATCGTTGATCCGAGAGATACCCGTCTGCCGATATAGCGAGAGGGACGGGGAGAATCGAAGATTGTACAAATGTGTCGTTTGTTTGAACGATTTTCAAGATTTGGACACGTTACGGGTTCTTCCGAGTTGTAACCACGGCTTCCATTTGCACTGCATCGATATTTGGCTCCGGAACAATCCTAATTGCCCAATTTGTCGGTTCAATATCTCGGGTACGGCTAGGTATCCGATCGACACGATTGTGCCGACTTCTTCACCTCAAGATCCTTTGTTGTTCGCCCACGATAGCCCCGCGACCACGAGTAGTAGCCAAGGTTACGTTACGATCGAACTGGGGGAGATGGCAAACGGGTCGAGAAAGTCCCATATTGATCCGGTAACGGGCGACGGGAGATTCGGCGAGACGAAAGACGAACAGGTTGTGATCCAACCGCTTCGAAGGTCTTTCTCGTTGGATTCTGCCGTTGACCGTGATGTTTATTTATCAATTCAAGATATCATACGGAACCACGAAGAGGCCACCAGGACGAAGAGACCTTTCTTCTCGTTCGGACACACACGAGCGTCTCGAAGCGCTATTCTTCCTCTCGAGTTCTGATTACGTGATCGGTTCATCTTTGTGTTTTTTGATTTTATTTCTCGATTCTTTTTCAAATGTTGCAAAATGTCATGTTTTACTAAAATTCCCTATTTGTGACATCAAAACGTCACTAAGTAACGATTATATATTGCCATAGTATTTTTTGATCATCGCAAACAGTGGCGGATCCAAGATTTTTTTCTAAATGGGGCATATTTAAGGCAAATTAAAACCCCGCAAAGTTGTTCGATATAATTTTAGTTTAATTCCACTGTTTCGAGGGATTTTTTAAGTTTTTTTGGTTGATTTTAAGGGGTTTTAGTTTTTTTTTTTTTTTATCGATTTCAAGATACTTATGTTTTTTAGTTGATATTTGAGAGTTCCTTTTCAGCATTTTAGTTGATTTCAATGTAATTTTTGTTTTTGTTTTTTAGTTGGTGGAGGCTTGGCAAAAAAAACTACTAGGGTGAATTAAGATAGAAAATTAAAAATTTAATTATTTCTAAACTTAAAAGATAGGTATTTTTCTTATTTAAATGGGTCCTATCCCTCTATACTTCTCTACTTGTATCCACCCATGATCCAAATTGTTTCATATGGATTCACATATAGATTTCCGGTTTCTTATAACAAGATTACATGGTCATGTCATTTAAGTTATGTAACGTTGTATATTCAGAAGTTGCTCTAATAACCTTCAAATCGGTTTAAAACCATGATAACTGAATGTAACACATCAAGATAGTTTTTCAAATATGATGCAAACGGCCCCATTTTATTAAAGAACGACTTAGATAAATTTTTATATTATCTTTTACATCACATACCATAAACCCACATAAATAATAATACTGAAAACTGAATATAATATATGGCACTGAAAACCATTTATTATCAAACCATTGATTTATCCCTCGATCTTAAACACTTCAAGGGTGGGTTCACCTTCGCCTCGTTTTTCTTTGTATACTTGATGGTAGTCTTTGTAAGTAAAGGCCCGATAAAGAGGGCGACAATCATGTTTCTCAAGGAGCGCCTTTGCAGGTTCAATGACTACATCCTTACTACGAGGGTTAATGGAGCTCCCAATGGTGTACCTTGACTCTTTTGCATTTGTCACAGCCCTGTGCTCTGCACTTTCAAGCTTTCCATTACTAACAACCTGCAATTATTTCAAAACAGATGTACTTGTTCAAATTAGGTAATCATACATAAAATTACCGGTAAGCGAACCACTTTATTTCAAATGGTATTAAACACTTTTAAACAATGAAAAATTATACGAGCTAAACCAACGAAGTTTATCGAGTTAGGGTTCTTGTACCTTCAGTAGATGACCAATCAAGACAACTAAAGCATTAGGAACCGGTTCAACCTCGACCCATTGTCCATCCTTCATCACTTGAAGCCCACCTACATCTTCTTGATAAAGGATCGTTATGATATTAGGGTCACAATGTTTTGATATTCCCAAGGCCAAACTTGGCTCAGGGCAAGGTGGGTAGTGGTTCAACAATAACGCTTGAGCACCAGTCAATTCATCCCCAAAGTATCCAGGATTGAGCTCAAGTCCTTCGCGAATCATCTCTAGTATCCTTAACGATAGATTCCTTAATTCAACCGAATATTTCCCCACAACATCTCTTCATGAATAAAAACATGTAAATCAATTATTCAGTAATATATATAAATATAGATACATACATACATACATAGAGAGGGGGGAGAAAAGAGAAACAAAAATAGTTTATTATGCAAGTCAACCCATCGTTATAAACATGCTCTCTAACCATCCATTTAATCCAGTGAATATGGATTTTATTAAATATCTCCATTTATCCTAATTTAAAGTTTAATCAAATTGATCAGGTTCCATCTTTCTTAACAGTAGAATATGTTGTATTTAAAATGTACCCCTTCTCTCTCTCTCTCTCTCTCTCTCTCTCTCTCTCTCTCTCTCTATATATATATATATATATATATATAATTGTTGATGTTATGCACATGTGTATACAAGTGATTATAGTTGTTTTTATTTTATTTTATGTATGTGTGCATACTAAAAATTATTTGTATTCACATGTACATATTACCCCCATATTAATGGTTACTAGAGTGTTTCTCAAATTCTTTTATGGTTTTCCCATGAATCAAATTCTCTATATACTACATTTATACACATTTACCTGTATTTGGAGGGCTTTTGGGGCCATAAATCAACCCATTCTTCTAAAGGATGAGCATTGTGTTTCAGGACATCCCTCCAACGATGGACCGTCTCGCCAGCATAGTCAAAACTAGACGAATAAAGTCTGCAACTCTTGCTAGGGTCAAGCGAGTATAAACTTGCTTTATCCTCATTTGGCAAGTTAAAGAACTCCTTCTCTAATCCCATTGTATCTTTGAGCAGATCCTCAGAAATTCCATGGTTGATAACCTAATTTAATATAATCAAGTATTAGTTTTTTGTACGGTTTCAAGAAATCTTGGAGTCATGAACATTACTATGTGCAGATACAAGACTTGTCGAGGGTTCGACTCAGTTGTTGAGTTATGTATGAGACCAATTGGGGTTGATGACAACGCGAATGTTATCATCACTATGCATGTACATAAATCAACGAATCAATATAAAAAGATTGAGGAATACCTGAAATAAACCACAGTCTTGGCTAGCTTGAAGAATTTGTTGAATGACATCATTTCGATCTCCAGAGTCTGCTTTTTCAAGATCGATTATTGGACAGTTTTCAAAGTTAGGAACGATTTTATCCCCAGGTCTTGTATCTTCAGGGAAGATGTATTCTTGGGGCAAAGATTTCACGGTGTTGCACCAGTTTGAAATCAAGTTCTCCATGGCTAATAATTTGTGAGCTTAAAGAAGACATCATACATGTGTATATATACTAATTTATTTATTTATTTTACCTTTAATATATTATTTTTTGATGTTATATTATAGAGTATTTATTACATATTATATAATATATAATATATTCACAATATTACATAATCTATATATAATAAAAGAGTAACTCATTGATACGTGTCGCGCTCTGGTAAGTCATTGTCACATCATATGCATGTGTGTCATGTGTCATATGTTGACACATAGCACTGATTCAAAATTTAAAATTATTAAAAATTAATCCAAAATTATCTATTAAATATAACAAACTTTATCTCTATCTATTGGTATGAAGTCATCTATATCTCTATCTCTCTCCCTAAATTGATATTTAAATACTAAGCAGTTTCAACAAAAACCGTATAAACCTTACATTTTTCATTTTAATTTTTCAAGTTTCTCCATTACTCTTTTTGCAAACGTCTTAGGTAAGTTCGTCAACCATTTTTTCGAAGAACATTCATGCATAAAATTTATTCTATTATTTGTTTTTGCAATTATTTGAAGAATGGTAAGAAAATTTGTGTCATTGTTTTTAAATGATGAACTAAATCTATTGGTTTGATTTTCTCTTGATTTACTTTTTTTTAGTTTTTTGATCTACATCAGTAGAAGCATAACTAAGTTTTCTTTTCCATATTATATAATATTTTATATTTGTATTCATGTAACTAATTGATAAACGTCATCAAATAGAAAATAAATATTAAATTTTAAATATAATGAAGATAATCATTGAGTTTTAATATAATAGTTAATTAATATTTTTATTTCAAATTATTGTTAAACGTATCCATTATTATATTTCAAATCCAAGTACACTTTTGTATGTATACCTTTCTCTTTATATGTGAAAGTATATTAACGTCATTTTAAAGTCAAAGATAGTTTATAGTTTGATCTAGAAAATGTCTTTGTTATATTTTCGTTGTTGATAATTTGATATCAATTGAATTAAATTAAAAATAAATAAAGTTTGTAATTTTTTTAATATAATTAATGTATTTGATAGAAAATAATATTGATGTTAAAATATCAATAGCACAAGAATTCATATTTGTAATATAAGGTTTTTGGCATGACTTAATTTTTTGAAATTATCCCGTATATTACACGGGATCAAAACTAGTATAGATTATATAATACAATATTATATATGTTTACAATATAATATATATTAAAACGTATTTTATACTATAAAAGTATATTATATACTATAATATTATAATATGATTTGATGTATCTTGTATTAAGTTGTATTGTTTTGATAAGGAAAAATCATTTATAAACCAACAAAATATGAAAAGAGTAACCGTAGATCAACCCCATTTTAAGGTGTATTTTCATTTTTAAGTTTTTTAAAATGTAACTACCTCCATCTCAATCGTCGATTGTTTAATCGTGTGGTGTAGATTGGTTTACATGGTTTATACCTTTTTAAAGGTTTACAAATGAAATGTACTATATATATATATATTATGTTCTTATAATATAATATATGTTGTATTTTTGCAATATATTAAACATTTAATGGCCGTTCAAAAAAAAAATATTAAACATTTAATGCATATATATATATGTATATATATAGAGAAAGAAAGAGAGCGAGAGATCCAATAAAACTAATTGAAATATTTTTATATTTAATATAATATATATGGAAAATCAATTATTATGAAAATATGAAATATATGAAAAATAAATAATTATGGAAATGTTTCATGGAATTTTATATGTTTACATCGGTTTCACATTAAATATGAGTTGCACAATAGGAAGACTATATATATATATATAACACACACACGTGTTAGGTTCACGTGAGACCAAGCTGTTTTCGTGATACCGGTGAGACCAACACTTTTTACATAGAACTTTACAGCAAAACAATGTAAAGGTTTAAAAAATTCGAACATTTTATCATAAAAACATATTAAAAAACATTATCGAGAAAGAAAAATTCAAAACAAGGTGTATATATTCGATATATATAAATGCATTGTATTTTTATAATATATAAATATATTCGATATTATATGTACATGAGATGTTTAAACGAAAATTTTAACATTTTGAAGAAAAACGGAAAATTTTAATATCATATATGATTTTATTAATTTTGTTCTATTTAACTATATATAATTAAACATCTAGGTGTTAAATAACATATAATCATATATGACAAACATTATACAGTGCTTATTTTTAAATTTTTGGTTGGATAGATGGAGTAGTAGTTTAAGATATTTTTATTTTTTTTACATTTTTCCCATTATAACTGGCTTAAGTATAATTGTTTTTATTACTGTTGATTATATATTATAAGGGAGAATATTTATTTATAGTAACTAGTCCAATACCCGCGCGATGTGGCAGGTGTAAAAGTTAGTGTAGATCAATAATATATAAATTAGCAACTCAAAAGAGTCGTAAGCAACTAAGCAATATAGATCGTCCATGACTCTCTCTCTCTCTCTCTCTCTCTCTCTCTCTCTCTATATATATATATATATATATAGAGGAAAGTTCAAATACAAACCACTTTTTGGTTGTGAACGTGAGGACAACCCATAGCGCGACACGTGGCAAAAAAAAATTTTGACACGCGCGGCTTGTCCCGCAACTTTAGTGTTATTCAGTCTGAATAACGCGTTATTCAGACTGAATAACACTAAGTCGCGGGTTTTTTGGTTACAAGTCACGCGTGTCGTCTGAATTTTCGGCGACTTAGTGTTATTCATACTGAATAACGCTTTATTCAATCTGAATAAAGCGTTATTCAGTATGAATAACACTAAGTCGCCGAAAATTCAGAGTGACACGTGGCGCGCTCTCGGTTATCCTCACGTTCACAACCAAAAAGTGGTTTGTATTTGAACTCACCCCTATATATATATATATATATATATACAGAGGGAGGTTCAAATGTAAACTCTATATTTCGTGTAAACTATGTAAACCCATCGTGGCCCTTGATCAAAAAAATCAAAGGAGGATATGGATTCATAGAAAATATGGAAATGTGAAATATATGGTAAGTCAATGATTATGGAAATATGAAAATGTGAAATATGGAAATGTTTTTGAAAATCAATGGTGTGGATTGGTTTACATAGTTTACACGAAATATAGAGTTTACATTTGAACCTCCCTCTATATATATATAAAGTCAGACTAATCCCCCACAATTTTGGGGCTAAAAAATGGACCCACTTAAATACCCGTATAATTAAGTGGGAATTATGCACACGGGAAGGTTCGAACTCGGTTAGGGCGCTATGAACCCCCGGAGCGATAACTAATCCGCCACAACACTGTTGATTGTGTTTTACACTGTTATACATGGTGCATAAAGAACAGTAAAGTTGAATATTAAAATCTTGAAAAATAACCATTTTCAAGACTTATTTTTCTTTAATATATTATAGATATACATATAGATAGTATAGATTAAAACATAACTGAAAAACAAAATGTAAAAATATAAAATAAATTAATTTGCATGTATTCTTGATATTAAATAATAAGATTAAATTAAAAAATATTCAATATTAGACTTATTTTGAAGGTATTGTCGAGACGATTACAATAGTATTATTTGCTAAAAAGAAAAATGAATATTTTAATATATTTTACTTTAGTTCATATACATTATTTGTGTTAATATAATAAAATGTAAGTGAAAAATGAAAAAGTAATACATTAAATGTAAATTAAATTAATTAATTATACAGGTATTAAGCATAAATTATAAATTAAAAATGATAGAATGAGTATTTAATAAGGGGGCATCTTGAAAAATTGAATAGTCAATCTTGAAAATTGAAATAAAATTATTACCTTTATATAATAGAATATATATAATATAATTTCATAAAAAATATTCAATATTAGGCTCATTTCGAAGGTATTGACGAAAGGATTATGATGGTATAATTTGTAAAAAGAAGAAACGCAATTCAATATATTTTAGTTCATAATATATGATTATTTAGATTATATGATAAGGGTTTAAAATAGAAAATGAAAAAGGAAAGAATTAAAATAAGATTTAATAATTAACTATAAGAGTACAAATTGTAAACGTGTAAAATCAGTTTTGTTGAACAAAATAACCAACTTTATGTGTTATTCTCTTTAAATAATAGTATAGATTAATCTAAATAATAATTATTAATAATTTGAAAATATTGAAAATTAATATTTATAGAAATAACGAAGATTATTTGAATATTTATGAAAAATTATCTAAATATAAAATATTTTTCATATTAATGCATAAATATTCAAATAATAATAAATAAATAATTTTCATGTCACATCCCGTTTTACTATTATTATTATTATTAGTAATGTTATTATTCTTTTGTGATAATTATTATATGGTTATTTTAACCATTAATTAGATTAATATCTTTTGAGTATTATTAGGGTTAGGGTTAGGGGTTGCTTGTGGTGCAAGAAAAGAGGGGAGAGGCCCGTTTAGTTTAGATAAAAACCCTAGGGGTGCACCTCTCCTTTCATTGTGAATCTTGCCAAGGAAGAAAACGAGAGAGAAAGAGAGAAACCGGAGAGAGAGAGAGAGAGTCGGAGAAGAGGAGAGAGTCGCCGGGGTTGGTTCGGAGTCGTACTCGCCGTAAGGTAATCTAACCATCACCTACCCGCTTAGAATTACCGTTCGTTTCGGTCCAATAACGGGCTCGGCAATCGCCGGTTCTGACCGACGATAAACCCGCCGGTTTCACGTCTGCCACCACGCCGGCGATGGCCGGTGGTGGTTGCGGTTTGTTCCCAGCGGCGGTGGCCCGGCGAGGGTGTAATACCGCTGCTGTTGTGTTTGTTTCTCCGGCGGTAGTGGTGGCGACACCGCTGCCGCTGCTGTTGTT
This sequence comes from Centaurea solstitialis, assembly GCA_030169165.1. NCBI lineage: Eukaryota > Viridiplantae > Streptophyta > Magnoliopsida > Asterales > Asteraceae > Centaurea > Centaurea solstitialis. The sequence continues at coordinate 39,386,718 of CM058044.1, read as the reverse complement.
TTATCGTTGATCGGTGGTGGCGGTGATAACGCCACCGCTGCTGCATTCTGGTTTGGCCGGCGGCGGCCTACGGGCCGGCTGCTGCGCTCCGTCGGACGGCGGTGGTGGTGGTATAATCCGCCGCCGCTGCCACTAGTCGCGGGAAGGAATCGATAGGCGGTGGCGGCTCTCGCCGCCGCCATTCCGTTTGTAGTGATGCGTCTCGACGGGCGGTGGCGGTTCACACGCCGCTGCCTCGGCTGGGTTTCTTTCCGGTGACCGGCGGCGGTAGTGGCAATCCACGGTCGCCGCCATGATCTCCGTAAGTTTTGCGTATGTTTGGTCGGGCGGCGGTGGCGGTTTCATCTCCGTTGCTGCTGCCGGAAAACGCAGCCGCCGCCGTGGCGTCTTTGGCGGTGTGCGACGGGCTACCGTCGTTGTCGCCGCCCTTCGTTTTAACCGATGTCTTGGTGGTACTCGTGGGTTTATGTTGCGTAGCGTTGATTGATCCAATTACGTATGATGGCACCTTAATCCTAGGGTCTCGTAGCTAGATTTTATTGGTAACTTGTAGGACCGTTGTGTTTAATTTTCAGAGTGGTTACGTGGCTTGCATTTGTGAACGATCCGTTGTTCGTTTTTTGTACGCGTGGCATCTTTGAGGTGAGTGGGTCTTGCATACAATATTTTATGATTTTATGTGTGAATGTATGCTATTAATGCTATATGGTGATATTCGGGTTGCGTGATGACCCAACGGGCGGGAAACCGCGGTGGCCGGATTGCGTGATGGTCCGGTAACGGGAAACCGTTAAGCTGTTATTGTGAATAATTGTATACGTGCATTTAATTATGAAGTGTTGTATGCGCCTTACTCACTAAGCGGTCGAGCTTACCCCTCGTGTTGTTCATGTTTTAGGTACGAGCTCCGGTGTTGATAAGGGCAAAGCTCCGGCTTGAGGGTTTCCGGCTGATGGCGTACTGAACCGATCATTATCCATAGTTGACTTTATTTTGGGGATTATTATGTTTGACTTGGCGTTTTGTGAATTATTTAATTATTTACGATAAATGGGAAGTTTTATTTAAATTCTTATTTTAAAATTTTTCAAATGGGTTTGGGCGTTACATTTCATATTTTCATAAATATTGATTTACATGTTTACAACTTTTTTATGGTTCACAAAAGAATACACTTCTTGAAAATATTATTAATCATACATATTATTAATTTTTATACATTATTTAATTTATTTACGTATCAAAAAATAAATATAAAAATTCTAATTTTCTTTATTTGAGTTATATAAAAGTTAAACCTAAACTTATTTGTTTAATAAACAAGAAAAACGTGTCAAATGAATTTAATAAAATATTTAATTCATAGATATTCAATTATTAATTATTATTTTTAGAAAAAATATTGATTAAATTAGGATATATAAGGTTGATTAATTTTACTTTTATGCACATTATATGTAATGATTATTAAAATGGATTAAATTCTGGTGAGACCAAACTTTTTTCGTGAAACCGGTGAGACCAACATATTTTAATTAAAACTTCACATCAAAACATTTGTGAAGGTAAAAAAATTGTATATTAATCGTTATAACATACTAAAAAACACTATCAAAAAAGAAAATTTCAAAAAGAGGTAAAAAAACAAAACCTTCACAGCATTTTCCATTGTGAAGGTTTGCATTATATATATGTAACCTTCACAAAATTTGAGCTGTGAAGGTTTCGTTTTTTACCTTGTTTTGGATATTTTTTTTCATCGAAAATGATTTTTAAGTCTGCATATTCGAGTTTTATGTACATTCACGGTGTTTTTTTGGTGAAGTTTCATACCTTAAGTATTGGTCTTACGCGGTCTCACGATAACAGTTTGGTCTCTCATGATCCTAAGTCTTATTAAAATTATATTAGTGTAATTTCTCAAAATATATTTGTTTTAATCTAAAATTCTTTTAATTAACATAATATATTGTTTGACATTTTTTAATGTTTTATTTGTATTAATAACATATTATACTATTAGAATTATTTTTTAGTTATGTTAAAAATTATTGTAATCGCCTAAATTTTCGAGATGACATTTTAGTCATTTAAAGTTTTCATCTAGATTATCAGCTTATTTTTGTCAAACATAATTTATTTATTAGCTAGTTTATCGATTAATTATCAAACATAGCCTAAAAAAGAAGAATTTGTATTTACATTGCTTTTAGAGCATCTCTAAAGATTCTTCAAAATGAAGAATCAAATGTCAAATTTTCAAAATAAAAGATATCCGATCACTAAAAGCTTATTTATTTTAGATATTACAATATTAATTATATTATTAAAGTTTTTAATACAATTTATATAATATATAATTTCTCTCTCATAAACATTTAATTTTAAGATTTCACATTAATAGAAATAATAAAAAATGATTTCTCTTTTCTAAATAATTTTGTTTGGGATTCTCCAAATTTGGAGAATTTCACATATTTCTCTCCAACTTTTTTCTTATGGACCAAATCCGTAATTAATCTATTTAAAACTCACAACTTCTTATCGTATGCATACAACTTCTAAAAGTTGTACATTTAAACAACATAAAACTAACCAATAAACGTGTTCAAACACAAGATAAAAACATCTATAACTCTATTACTCTCTTAAACCACAAAAAGAAACTATAAATTGACATCGAAAGAATCAAAGAATAAAACAAAGCATGAAGAATTTGTTTACGCTAACGCTTACCCATAAGTGTTTACCAAATTAAACATTCTAACTTACTATATAAGGTAAGATGACTTAGGATCATGTGAGACCAAGCTGTTATCGTGAGACCGCGTGAGACCAATACCTAACGTTTGAAACTTCACAAAAAAACACCGTGAATGTCCATAAAACACGAATACGCAGACCTAAAATTCACTTTCGGTGCAAAAAAAAAATCGAAAACAAGCTAAAAAACGTAACCTTCACAGCTCAAGTTCTGTGAAGGTTACATATATATAATGCAAACCTTCACAAAAAAAACAGCTGTGAAGGTTTCGTTTTTTAACCTTTTTTTGGAATTTTTTTTTTCAATAGTGTTTTTTAGTATGTTTTAACGATGAATGTTCAATTTTTTTTACCTTCACAAATGTTTTGATGTGAAGTTTCAAGTAAAACATGTTGGTCTCACCGGTCTCACCAAAAAGGCTTGGTCTCACCGGAACCTAACCCAAGGTAAGATTGTCCATCAAAGCTGTATCGTATGCAACAATCTAATAAATAAGTGGTTAGGGTAAGAGCGATCATCCTCCTTACTACTTACCAAGTCAAACTCTCCATTCTTACCATGATACTAACCCATAACATTTTCGGCCCTTGCCATGTTCTTTCAGTAAGGTAAATAATTTGTTAATACCGAGCAAACATTTTTTTTTAAAGCAAGAAGCAATTTATTAAAACCAGAACAATACAGACAGAGAGAAACAACAAAAAACCTTATGCGAGCTACAGAAACAAAAAGAGAAACTCGAAACTAGCAACAACAAACAAACACGAACAAATAACGCCCCTGAAAATCAATCGCCAGAGAAAATGGAACTTGGACCCGAGCACCACCACGACCAGTATATTTCGATGATTAAAACGAGCTTTTACACAAAGATAAACCCTCCACTTAAAATTCAGAAGCAGGTATGAAGCATGTTTCTTTTTTCCCCCAAACACCACATCGTTCCGGTACTCCCATAAAAGATATAAACAGGCCCAAAGGTTCCCAAATCAATTTGGTCTCCTTGTTCCATTTTTGACAACCTTTGAATTCGATGAGTTGTTTGACATCATAAAAGTTCGATCCACTAATACTCCACCATGCAAAGATTTTTGTCCAAACCGTATGTGCAAGACGACACCGTACAAGAACATGATCGACACTTCTATTCGAGTCTTCACACAGTGGGCACAAAATTGATGAAATATCTATACCTCTATGATCCAGCAGCATTCTGACAGGTAGTTTCTCTTGACTAGCTCTCCAAATAAACACAGATTATTTTCGGAACAACATTTGACCATCTTATTAACTGCGTATCAGTATTAGCTTTGATCTCGTGCCAACGCTTCTCAATCAACAATCTCAGCTTTTTGACATCAAAGATGCCATCGTCAGTCAGCTTCCACATCCACACATCCTTGTTAACCTGATTAAGAGAAAAAGACTCCAGCAAAGAGGTGAAATTTTGAAATTCACCGACGGTTCTACCCTTTAACGGACTCAGCCAATCCCAGTGCCACACCCAAACATTTAATAAACGGTCCCTAAATGTTTCAACTCTCAGCTTCAGAAACGATATTATATCATATTGCATTGTACATTACACTTTCAATGGTTTCTTTCAAGGGGGTGTTAGGGATTGCTTGTCTAACACAACTTTTGCTTTTTAGTAATAATGTTTAGAGTAAACTACGATTTTCATCCCTATGGTATGATGATTATAACTATTTTTGTCCTTGTGGTTTCAAAATTGTTTTTTTCGTCCTTGTGGTTTCAATTTGTTTCTATTTTCGTCCATCCCTCTAACTTGGTTAACAAAAAGGATTAAAATGTCAAAAAACTCTTTTTTTTCAAAAGTTACATATTCAGTCCTTATGGTTTTGTAGAGTTATAAATTTATCCTCAAATTTCAAAAAAATTAAAATTTATTTATTGGTTTTTTGTTTTTTTGTTTTTTATTATTTCTTTATTATATTTATATATTATATGTTACACACATGTTTTTAAAACTATATATGTGGTGTTTTCTTAATTTAAATTATTTTTTCCTTTTTTGTATCCTCTTTTTAATTTAAATATTAAATATTAAAATCAACTAATAAAAAATAAAGTAAAAATGAGTATATGGATTAGTATAAGTAAAATGTATTTAACAAAACCGGTTGGTATAAAATAAAACTATTTTTTTTCACGAGTAATATTAAACTTTTCAAATGATAATTTAAAATAAGTAAAAAATAATAGTTTACTAATTTTAAATATGTTTTACTCACACTGATAAATAAAAATCTTACTTTTTTAAATACGTTTTACTCATACTTATAAATAAAACTTAATAGTTTTACTTATTTTGATATAGTAATAAAGATCTTAAGTAAATCAATCAATAAATAAAACTATTAATTTCTACTTATTTTAAAATAATCATTCAAAAAATTTAATATTACTCGTGAAAAAAAGTTAGTTTTATTTTACACCAAGCGGTTTTTTTTATTAAATATGTTTTACTCATACTAATCCGTATACCCATTTACATTTTATTCTTATTAATTGATTTTAGTATTTAATATTTCAATTAAAAAACAGCATACACTTATATATGTTGTATGTGTGTATATATAGTTTTTAAAAAATGTGTATAACATATAATATGGAAATATAATAATGAAATAATAAAAAACAAACATACAAAAAACCAATATATAAGTTTTAATTTTTTTGAAATTTGAGGATAAACTTATAACTCTACAAAACCATAAGGACTGAATATGTAACTTTTGAAAAAAAGAGTTTTTTGACATTTTAATCCTTTTTGTTAATCAAGTTAGAGGGAGGGACGAAAATAGAAACAAAACGAAAAAAGCAATTTTGAAACCACAGGGACGAAAATAGTTATAATCATAAAACCACAAGGACGAAAATCGTAGTTTACTCTAATGTTTATCAACATGTGTAGTGTGGAAAAGGAGTTTCATAAAAAGTGTTTGGATTTTACTTACTTGTGTAAAATGATCAAAAAGGGTAAAGGTAAAGAGATGAAAGTTCTATTAAAATAGGAGAAAAAAGGTTATTTGGTTTGAAAAGTCATAAGTTGTTTTGCAAAAGTTAAAATGAATCAACTTTTTAAAATAACCTATTAGGTCGAGTGTACCATGGTGGACTCAATGCATGGGCTTGGTAGCGGGCATGGGGGCTCGTGGTACGTGTCTGGCGGGTTCGAGGCTGTTTCAAGAGCCCATCTCTTCTTGTTTCTCTCTTTCCCCCTCTTCTCTTTCTCTCTCTCTTCTTGTTTCTCTTTTTCCCCCTCTTCTCTCTCTCTCTCTCTCTCTTTATATATATATATATATGTGTGTGTGTGTGTGTAAAATTAATATAAAATAATAAAAGGCATGAAAGGTTAAAATGTTGTGTTATGAGATTTAAAAGGTTGGTCATAGTTTGAGAATGAGATAGTAAAAAACTGACGTGACACTGATACGACTGTAAAACCACGAAACCAACCACAAAACCAAGCCATTGTGTGGTACTCTTAGCCTTAGATTATTTGAAAAACAATAAGCAACTTTTTAAAATCTCAATCCAAACACTTAAAAAAAATTATTTCTTTAAAGAAAAAACAGTCACAAACACCTTCAAACAAAAAATTCCAAACCCCCCAAATGTATCTATATAAAATTGAAGAAATTCTAAAATCCAAAGTTAGAGGAGTGTATTTGAATATTTATAAAAGTTAAGGGGGGTAACTTAACTTCCACTACCTTCCACACAAATCTAGCTGGAATTCCAATATAGCCCCTTCTTTATAGATCGAATTTACAAAACTTACGCCCCAAGCATCGGAATCCCTAAATCCATCAGATCTACTCGCCGCCGACCACCGTCGACCACCGCCGGAGTCACCGGAATCTCAATTCGTGTGCTATATCTTCGTCGGATAACTCATCTGGTTCGTTTTCCTCTTAATTTACACACACAGATGCATTATTTTTCACTTGTAAGCTGTAAAACGTCTCTATAGTTATCAGTAATCGCTATATCTTACTCTTCGGTTTCACAATTAGTTGATATGAACCTGGAGGATGTGTTTTTTAAGATGTATAGCATGATAATCGATGTACTTTGGACGATTTCAGTGGTTGTAAGCTGTGAAATTGTATCAATAAGTGAAAATTTGATGTTAAAAACTCATAATCTATGAAAATGGCGATCTATCGTCTATAAGTGTAGTTGTATTCGTCTGGTTCGTTTTCTTCTTAAATTACACACATAGATGCATTATTTTTAACTTGTAAGCTATAAAACATCTCTATAATTACCAGTTATCGCTATATCTTACTCTTCAATTTCACAATAAGTTGCTACGAACCTCGACAATGTGTTTTATAAGATGTGTAACACGAGAACCGATGTAATTTGCATACTTTCAGTGTTTGTATGCTGTGAAATTGTATCAATACGTTTGAAGTTGATGTTGAAATATGTAATCCATGAAAATGGCGGTTTATTGTTTATGTGAAGTTGTGTTTGTTCCAAAAAATTAGGTTTGGATTTGGAATTTGGTGTCAAACGTGTTTGGAGTTCAACATTGGCTTGGTTTTGTGGTTAGTTGTTCGTGATTGATTGCTAGCTTGGTTATTGGTACTTGGTAGTACTTTGTATACAATCAGAAGTATAGTACCCATGGGGTTTGGCACGTGCTCAATTTAAGTATGCTGACGTACAACGAGTTTTGAATTCTAAAATGACCTAACTTGATCACAAAAGTGAAGAGTTGTCATTGATCTTTGAATTGAGAACTTGAAGTATTATGTATGAGATTTTAAGGCACTTCCATAGAAGTTTAGAGAAAGGTTATGCAAGCCACATTTCTCAGTGAAAAAGTTGATCCATTCAAACATATTGTATCGTTGCTCAGTCCATTTTTCATCCTGTTTTGGAAATATAGCTGTTGTTTAACAGTAACTACAAGGTGATTTATGACCCATCTAAATTTCCTTGTGATCTGATGCAACCATTCTTATAATGAGTAGATCTCTAGCATTTCTGTAATGTTAAATGGGACCATTGAGGCTTCCAAGGATAGACCTTTCTATCTATGTCAAATGGCAGCAAGTGTATTGTGCACTTACTCAAATTATCATATCTCCATTATAGACTATACCTGTTGTACTGTACAATCATAGAAGCCAAGAATACTTTGCAAAAAACATCAAAGAATTTATCTTAGAGAGTTAGATGGGGTAGGAAATTATTCCTCACAAAATGTATTTGTGTGGAAGAGTGCATAGCAACAAGTGAGATCTTTTTGGTGGACAAAATACTTGAGCAGATCTTGTGGTAGAGGCAATATCTGTCTACGCTAAATATGTGTACTAATGAAACCAAGTTTCTGGAGAAAGAAAGATGTCATTAACTCATTATAATTCTTTGTGTACTTCTAGATGTAAAATGTCAAATAGTTTCAACTAAATTTGCATGATCATTCATTCTACTTAAGCGCTATATATTTACTCAACTGCGTTTTTTAGGCATATCTATATGTTGGTCTTCTTTTTCTTTTTTGCCTTCCTAGAATCTGCTATATGCCTGTATCTTTTCGAAGTAGCAGTGTCCCAACATTTCCTTTTTTTCTCAGGTCCCTGAGTATGTATGACAATCTTGGAAACCCATCTGGGGTGCCAAGACCATCTCCCAATCCACAAACTCCTTTCGGGAATCCATTTTCTGGTGCCAGCTCAGGTCTAATCAGAGGTGGACTCGGTGCCTATGGTGAAAAAATCTTAGGTTCAAGCTCCGAGTATGTGCAAAGTAATGTAAGTAACGTCACAAAAGGCAGTTTCTATTATTTTCTTACTTATTTATCATGTCTTTGCTCCAAGATTTAATTCCTTGGTTTGTGAAGTTTAAGTAAAATAGATTTACACAATGACTTCCAAAGCAATAAGAACATGCATTGAGCAATGTAGCAATGTAGTACTGGTAGTGTTATATAGTTGCAGTGAAGATAATATAAGAACATGATGTGATAATTGATACTCAACTTGCACGCGGATAATCCTAGATAGAAACTTTGATGCAAATTTTAAGAATGAGGGAGTAAACAAGATCACTTGTGTCTTGTAATATGTGTTTTCCATCTCTGGCACAGTTACTTGGTATTTTCTATTAAATTTATCAAGCATAATATATTTAGATGTTCAGTTTCTGATCATCAAAATTGTACCATTTATTTCTATTCGATTCAATAAGCAAACAGTGCTAATCCTATATGCGACCAGATGTAGAATTCATTGCTCACATACCTGTTTGCAGTCACATGAAGAAAAATGTTCTATTGCTACTTAGTAAAAGTATACAGAACAAGAACGAACAACATTCTTGTGTGAATATACATACACTTATGCTTACTTTCTTCAGAAAACAAGTTAAAGCAAAATAAAATTCCAAGTCAAGATTCAAGAAATCGATATGGTGGTTCCCAATTTGATTCACAAACTGACAATAATGGTTTAGGGGCTGTCTGGTTGGTTTTCCATCAAGTCTTGTATGAATAAAGTTGTTTGTGTGGATTAATCTGTCTGTATAGATTGGAAAGATTTTTGTTTGGGAGGTTTTTTTTAATAAATGGAAGGAGCGTGTGTTTTAATTGGTTTGGACAAAACTTGGCTTTTTGCATAAAGCTCCCTCCTAAAAGCTTACTGAATAAACCACTTCCTATATTATCAAGCCACTACCAAACGGTCATGTATAGCTAACCAAATAAGCCATAAGTCCTATTTAGCTCATTAAGCTGCTAACAAACAGGCCCTTATATGAAGGCAACAATTTATTTTTGAAACTTTAGGCTAGGAAACAAACCTGTCGGCTGTCTATTGTTAAAAAAAAGTTTAAAATGTGTTTGGAAATCTTATGGCTGCATAATCAATCTCACACTGTGATTTGTGATTTTTAAGGCATGATGTTTAGTTATTTACAATTTTCTTTGTTCGCAGATTAGTAGGTACTTTTCTGATCCACAATATTATTTCCAAGTCAATGACCACTATGTGAAGAACAAATTGAAGGTTGTTCTATTCCCATTTCTGCACAGGGTAAGTGCTTATCATCATCACAATCATCATCATCATCATCATCATCATCATCATCATCATCATCATCATCATCATCATCATCATCATCATCATCTTACTTTCCTTCATTTTTGTTTTTCCTTTTGATTAACTATATGTGTTATTTTGTTATCTCCAGGGCCATTGGACAAGAATTACTGAACCAGTAGGGGGTAGGCTATCATATAAGCCCCCCATTTATGATATCAATGCTCCAGATCTTTATATCCCATTAATGGCTTTTGGTACATATGTTGTTCTCGCTGGCTTCTCTTTGGGACTTCAAGGAAAGTAAGTATCTATCACCTTAACCATGCTGTAATGTTTCTTTTCAATTACATTTTTGCTAGGGGAAATCTTAGGTTACTAAAATTGCAAGTGTGAAATCTTAGGGGGAGTTTGGTTTGGTGGAATGTTTTTGAAAGATTTAGTCGTATACCTGGGGCTGGGAGATGCAACAAGTTGCACGTCTTTATTGTAAATTGATGATGGAAATTTAATGCAATTCTCGTTGTAAAATAAAATTCAAAGTTTTTGAAATAGAAATTATATGTGATGGTTGAACATGCCCTACTAATTTGGTGACTTGGTATAATACTCAGAAAGTATACATCACTATTGGTGTCAAATTAAAGATCATAAAATTCTTGGGTTTTTTGGGTATAATATGTTTAGTTCAAATTTTATTATAATTTAAGAAATTCAGCTTTGAAAAACTGAAGATGTAATTGATTTTAGTTTTAATAATGACTTTTTGTCTGTGGATAGAGATAATGTTGGAGTATTATGTCTAGGACTATGATTATCTGTGGATAAATCATTAACACAAGTTGAATTCCAGGTTTACCCCTGAAGCTCTGAACTGGTTATTCATGAAGGGAATAGTAGGTTGGTTTCTACAAGTTTCTCTTCTAAAAATGTCTTTATTTTCGTTGGGTGGGGCCGAGGCACCGCTGTTAGACATCGTAGCATATGCGGGGTATGCGTTCACCGGATTATGCCTCGCGGTCCTCGGCAAAATCATCGTCTCCTACTCGTACTACTTCTTGATGCCGTGGACCTGCTTGTGTATGGGAATCTTTTTGGTGAAAACGATGAAACGGGTCCTTTTCTCCGAGGTCAGAAGTTTCGATTCGAGCCGGCACCATTACTTGCTGCTATTCATCGCGTTAGCCCAGTTTCCGCTCTTCATTTGGCTCGGAAACATCACGCTGAATTGGCTTTTCTAGAAAAGGTGAAACGTAGAAAACTGTATTTCTGATGTAATACAAACTTGTGATATTTGCTTGGTTTTGGGAACGCGAATTGGAGGCTTTGGGGCTGTTTGGCAGTTGCTGAATGGCTAAGTGGTCGGAATTGTTATGAGGCTCTGTATGGTATAAGTGCAGAATGAAATATGTAATTTGATACTTTGGAGCTGTTTGGCGGTTGCCGAATGATTTGATACAAAATGATTATGTGGTTAGAACTATTATGGGGGTCTGTATGATATAGTACAGAATGAAATGTGGATGATGTTTGGTATATGTTCTGAATAGATAGTCTGCATGTAAAAAGGAAGTTGTTGGAAGAGTTGCATAGGAATATATAGCATATGTAGTATTTGCTATTTTTCAGTTGAGGCCATTTGTTGAGACATTCTTTTGTGCAAGATTTTATCTTTTTTCAGATCTTATTTTGTGTGATATTTGCTGGTTTGGTTTGGTGGTTTGGTTTTTCTCTTGTAATTTTACTCTGTGGGATTTATTGGGCTGGTTAGCTTAAGTTTGGTATGTATAGGAGACAATATTGGATAAGTTGTTAGTATGCTGTTTGATACGTTTGATATGATATAATTAGGATAAAACTGGATAAGTTATTTATCATGTATCAAATTAGGGTAAAATAGTAATTCTTATGAAAGAAAAATATTTAGAGGGTGTTTGGGATTGTTTTATGAGGTCCAAAAGTGTTTTTGGGCAAAAATGTTTATCGACTTATGTTGGTAGAAATGAGAGTTTTTAGAAAAGTGTTTAGATTAGCTGTTATAGTGGTAAAAGCTAATAAGTCAGTAAGTTGTTTTTTATGAGGGTGTTTGGCTTCTTTTTTTTGGAACGGCAGCAGCAAAAGTTTATTAAGAAAAACTAGTGAGAAGCTAGGAACAACAAACAGATTACAATGGAGCCTTGAATTAATATGAAGATTGCGTTTAAGCTTCTTTCTCGAGATAATCCCAAAAAAAAGGAGCCTTGAATTAAGATGAACATCCTAGGGATAGACTTTTCTTAGAATGCACCATCTCATTCCTTGTTTTTCTACATCTGCCATAAATAAGTGAGGACCACCGCCTTGAAGATATGGAGCGTATCACCGAATAAATTATTAGATTCTTCACATGTAAATAAAGATTCCACCGTGTTAACTTATTAACTTTGTGAGAAGAGTTTGTAGCAAAATAAGTCAAAAACACTTTCCAAAATCGAAAAGTCACAAATTGTGACTTCTTGATAATCACGTTTGCACCCTTGCCAAAAAGCATTTGAAAAATGCCTTTAGGTTTATCTAAACAAACTTATTGATAAGCCAATAAATCAATAAGCAGTTTTGAAAAACAATCTCAAACACCTTAAAGGTGTACAAAAACCTAACTAGCCTAGCTAACTCAACTTGAAATATCTTAGATGTAAAAATTTTCAAATAGTAGATATCGAGTTAGAGTTATATAGCGTAGGGGTGTAAATGAGACGAGACAACTCGCGAGCTACTCGAGATCGACTCGGTCAAAACTCGATCAAAACTCGACTCGAATGAACCCGGTCAAAACTCGACTCGAATAAAACTCGACTCGAGATACCAACTACTCGACTCAAACTACCTGATACTCGGCTCGACTCGGCTTAATACAAGAAAACTCGCGAGCTACTCGAAATCGACTCGGTCAAAACTCGGTTAAAAACTCGACTCGAATGAACCCGGTCAATACTCGACTCGAAAAAAACTCGACTCGAGATACTAACGGCTCGACTCGAACTACCTGATACTCGGCTCGACTCGGCTCGTTTACACCCCTAATATAGCGCCAATCCAATGAGCTTAATACCATTATATCATAATGGAGGCTCCAATAAGAATTCAGGTTTTGTTCTTTTTTTATCACTAACTTCCAACTCATGCAATAAAGAGCCTGTATGAAGTTCACAATAATAAGAATTTTTTTTATAGATTTTACTCATTTTTTTCAACATCAGTAATTATTAAATTTTAGTAATAAATATCAAATACTTGATTTAAAAAACTAACTACATGTTACTTCACACCCAATTCAAAGTGAAAACAAATACTTTTGTAAAAAACTCAAAAGGATTGTGGTCACATGCCTTCAACATAAAAAAGATCCATAAAAAAATTTATGATTTTTATTTTGTTTTTTGTAGTTTTGACAACCATAAAAAAAGGTTTAACATCTAATTAAAAGGCCCATGAAAGAGTAAAACCCCAATTTTTTTATTACTAAATTGTTTTCTTATTCATCATAATTGATAAAGCTTATTTTGTTATTTATAAAGTTAGGGTTTGTTGAAAGTCGGTTTATTTTTTTAATTGTTAGCAATTGTTAATTAATAGAACTTGTTTAGTTGTTTGATACCTAGCTAATTGTTAATTGTTACGGTTTGTTAATTAGAAAACTTGTTTAGTTGTTGGATACTTAATTATTAATTGTTAGAGTTTGAGACATGATTTTTAACTGTTTTATGCTAATTGTATCATGTTTAAATTTCTCAATATGTCTGTCTATCTATGAATCAGATTGTGACTAGTTTTAAAAAATATTTTATTATTTGACTAACAATATAGAAAGATTTCTTGAAAAATATATTACTAACATTGATAACATTGAAATTGGTAGTGGTAGTGGTAGTACTAATTATCGTAATATTCCCCAACCTATATTAAATTAGTTGTATTGTGAAAATTCTAAACTCTATAACCAAAATTTGTGTATCCATCACGGCTACAAGAAACTACACCATTGGACAATCACCCTCTTTATATACATACTTAAAAAATTCTTCCGTCTCTATATAACTTTTGCATTTGTTTTTGTATATATATTCAGTAAACATGAACATTTATATGTAAGCGAAGAAAAATAGTTGAATATGATGTATTTAAAAAACATAAAGTTGTACTGTTCAATTGATGATCAATTAAGAAATTATGAGTAAGTAAAACATCATATTCAGAACAAAAACATACAAGAAGGTTTGATATATCAAAATTTCAACCCAACTAACCTAATGCAACCCACACTCAGATGGTTTGATTTGTACTTTTATTTACGTTGAGTTGAGATTTTTCAAACAACAGATACTTGGTTAAGTTGTTAAATTGCTTTTAACTTGATCAATTCAATTGTATTCACCTCTAATCAATCCCACTTTATAATCTATTCTAATCTCATGCAACATTAAACTTAAAACAAATATGTTCTATTCTATTATATCTACTTTAGTCTTATATACTAAACACAACTTTTCTAATATTTAATTCAAATTAATTTAGTTTAGTTGAAAGCAAAATGAAGATTAAGGTTATTACACATAGGATGCCTTGAGAGAGAGATTTTGGATTGTTGTGGGATGAATGATGAGTGAGTTGACAAATTTGATGCTTTTCTTTTAATCACCAAAAACAACTTATTTTTTGAACCTACTTTTACCACTATTATACATTAAAGTTATTTATATATTTATAAAAATTGAGGTCATCAATTCAGTACTCTCAAAATGTTTTCTTTTATAACAGATAAATTTATTAAAAAACTTATTTTTATATTTAAAAAGAAATTAAGGGGTTGGTGGCCAACTGGCCACTAGATTCAAGACTAGTGGATTTCATAAAAAGTTAAAAGAAAATATTGTACGAAAAGGGATATTTGGAAAAATGACAATTCATAGTAATTTATTTTAAACTAAATTACATATTTTATCTTGTGGTTTTATGAATATTAACAATTAAAATGAAATATCTTGTATTTGTATGGTTTGTATTTTATAACGTGTTGGATCCTTAAATCTAACTCCGTTAAAAATGTGTTCATTAAAGTGATCATGTACACGACACATGATGGATATTTTAGTCGTTCTACGAATTTTTCTCATTCTATATTAAAAAATAAAAATAGCCAAAACAAACATCAATACCACATTTCCATGTGTCCCACTTCCCCCCCCCCCCCCCCCTCCGTTAAAATGTTTTTACGGCAACCATTCAAACCTGCAACTTTTTTCCCGTATCCTTGTTTTTCAACCCAAACAACAATCAAAACATGAATTTATTCCAAAATTAAGAGATTAGTCCTAAACATACACTGAGAACATTCAAAACCCCATAAGTTTCTTTTTGCATATCAAAATTTCCAAACCAATTAATCGAAACCCTGAATCAAAATAAACCAAGCAAAACAATCTTAAATTAGGTAGAAGGTAGAGTGTTTTCACCGAAAATGCAAAAAACGGAGGGTTTCAATGAAGACAATTGACGACCTATTTCGTCGAAGAAAAGGGGAGTGATAGGGTTTTCATTGAGAACATGAGAAAGTGTTAGTTCCACCATTGCATATTTGGTTTGCTTCTTTTCTAGATCGTCCGTGTTTTCATTGTTCGTGTGTTCATCGATTTGTGTTCATCGTCCATGTGACCATGTCCTTATGTCATAGAGCGATTGCAACCCCAATGGTTTCTCGTTGAATGGAGGGAAAGAACCCAAACGTTATAAAATATAAATTACAAGGATGCAATTCATATATACTCATTTTAGATACTAAAATGTTGAAAGTCATAAACCGTAAAGACTAAATATGTAATTTACTCTTTATTTTATTTTTTGAAGTGATAACCATGATGATGATGGATTGGAGACTAAATAGTCACCCTTTCAAGATTACATGTCACTAAAAAGCTAAGCTACAAGATCTACTTTCTATGATTTTTAATTTGAAATAAATATAAATTCTAAAAATAATTATTGCAAGTACAATCCATGTATTTCAATATTTTGAAAAAAATACAATATCTATGACAGTGATTGTCTTTTGTTGACTTTTGTTTTGCAATTATTAAAAACTTTTATTTGTATATTAATTGTTAAAGTTACTTTTTTGTGGCTTTTATCTCTCATTTTTCTTACAACTTTATACTCTAAGTTGGCCATTAAAAATATTAGCTTAGAAAAAACATATTTTTCCTCCATAGTTAGTTGTATTAATAGTATTCATTATTATTATTTGGGCTATTTGGAGGGGCATAATAGTTCTATTATATTTGGGCCATCATGATTAATGTTAACAGAATAGGAACCCTATATCAAATTTCTAATCCCATGCTCATAGCTATAGTGTTTATATATACAAATTGGATTTGGGGGAGAAGTTGAGACTAATGAGAATGGTTACTGATCGTTGAATGAGAAGTGAATGCATGTTAGAATGAAATGCATTTGGTCAATTTCCTTTTAAAGTGTAATTCATTGGAGGGCATGAGATTAAAATGATCAATGGTTCAGATCCACTTCTCATAATTTTCAAATAAAAGTCAACTTCTCACACGATCGTTAGCTAAATATCATAAAGGTTGTAAGCCTTAAACCATTCTCAACAGTTCATTTAGTGTAGCAAATATTTAGTTTCATAATATGTCGATTGTTTCCAATGTGTATCATAATTAATGAATCTTAATCATCTTACATAATTTTTTTTTGAACGACCTTACATAAATATTAAAATCATAATAAATAAACTTTCATCATTTTCAATTTTTCATGAATACCAGTTTACAACCTTTTACAAGGTTTACAAAAATTCTCTCTCTCTCTCTCTCTCTCTCTCTCTCTCTCTCTCTCTCTCTCTCTCTCTCTCTCTCTCTCTCTCTCTCTCTCTCTCCTCTCTCTCCTCTCTCTCTCTCTCTCTCTCTCCTCTCTCTCTCCTCTCTCTCTCTCTCTCTCTCTCTCTCTCTCTCTCTCTCTCTCTCTCTCTCTCTCTCTCTCTCTCTCTCTCCCCTCTCTCTCTCTCTCTAGAGAGTGGTTCATTTGTAAACCACTAAAAGAGTGTAAACCAATCCACACCATTGATTTTAAAAACGTTTCTATATTTCACATTTCTATATTTTCATAATCAATGACTTACCATATATTTCACATTTTCATGTTTATCGTTCTTTGATTCTTTTGATCAACGGCTATGATTAGTTTACACGGTTTACACCATTTTAGTGGTTTACAAATGAATCTCTCTCTCTCTTTCTCTATATATATATATATATATATGATTGAATTTTGGTGTTATTGTGAGAAGTGTAAGAAGAGATCACCACCCTAACATGCATCCAAGGGTTTCGCCACTCACTAAAACCATCAAATAAGTTTGATTTTAATTTGTGAAGATATTGCTTCATGTGTTCCATTATTGTTTCTGTATGTTTCATGTCCAAACTTCTTTTTGTGTTCTTTACACACAAAACTTTTACGAACATTCCATCGATAAAATAATATTGTATGAGTTTGGTTTTTGCAGTTTCTAACTTCTGAACAATCTCCCCCCCCCCCCCCACACACATACATATATATATACATATAGAGAGAGAGAGAGAGAGAGAGAGAGAGAGAGATCAACTTGTTTTACAAACCCAATAATCGTACATCTTACAAACCGATTTTCATGTGTAGTTTAGTTTTGAAACATGAAAAATGATACACGTTTAGTCTTAAACATTTCATGTACAAAACAACACTATATAACATTACATTTTTACACATATTGTTTTATATATAAAAATAAAAAATAAAAACCGATCTATAAGCTTTTATGATTAATTAGGTCATTGTAAAATCATTTTAAAAATGTACATATTCATCGACCACCATTTTCCTCTAACCTACACTTTTAAAAAATGAAAAAAAATATCACCAAACAAGATCTTGATTATAAATCTTACAACTTTAAATCTCAAATCCTTTAAATTTATATAATAATTTCACCATTTATATTTTGTTTCCTAACATCCACAACACTTTTTTACTTTATGGATTAACCGATACAATTTTTATTTTTTTATTTTTCAGAAAAGATGAATAAACTAAATATATGGAACAAAAATGATTAAAGTTTGGAATTAACATCATTTTGCTCCACTTTTAAAACCATATTTGATTATATTGGTAAATTTGTCGCGACTTCATGCATTTTCTTTCCCTGAGCAAAAAAAGGAGAAACCCCATAATCTTAAACAATCATTAGAGATCATTTACAATCACAATCACATAACTTTAAATAATTTTTTTATTTTATTTTATTACGACCGAGTTTTGGTTTTAATTTTGAAACAATGTTATTTCTTCGATTCTTTATTGTTGGTTCTATGTTGTTTCTGTATTTACATATGTTTTTTGTTCTTATATGTTTTTAATTGTTTAAGAAAATCCTAATTAGGGTCATAAGACATCAAAAAATGTGTCTAAGCATCTCCGAAGGCTACTTTATAGAGCTTAAGTTCATAGACACAAGTACTTGAATGCCCTATCTTTATAATAAGTTTATATGACACTTTTGAATATCTTAAAGACTTTTTAGGATATCTATGAAACACAATATCTTTATTATCCATTTCATTGAACGTTAGTTAAGGAAAAAGGTCATATAACAAGTTTGTTTATAGCACACTTTCTAAAAGTGGCATATAAGAGGGTTAAGATGACACTTTGTTTCAAAAATATTATAAAGAGCTTGTTAAGACACCACCAACATCATATAACTTCATTACAATACTTTTAAATAAGACATACAAATGTTTTTGGTCTTATAAGGTAACTTATTAGAATACGCAAATATTTATTGGGTCCTATAAAAACTGAATTTTGTTGTAGTGTTTCTTAACTGTTACAAGGGCTGATAGATTTTAACAATGAACAAAAGTTAAAAAAAACTTTTAACATTTAGTTCTTTTTATTTAGTTGAAAAGAAATCACAAGACCAAGTTATATCAGTTTCATTATAGTTTATACCGATCTTAAAATATACAAGAACTTACTGATTAATTGTCGTCATCATGAACCATGATGAGAAGATAGCAATGAGAGTTGTGTTTTGTTGTGTCACAACTTTTTGGCATAAAAATCATTGATTTGAGAAAAAGGGCAAGTAACAAAAATGAGGGGAAGATAAGAAGCAATTTTCACTTCACATATCATGGTGTTTGCCATATCAACATGACTACATCTATAAAAAGGTCACTCATAAATCCCCAAAATGACATGGACCAAATAGCAAAATGGGTTTCACTTCTTGTGCCAATTTAGCAACTTCTTGAAAGTATAGGGTCTTGGGGCGCAAACTTTTGAAAGTAGAGGGTCTTGGTGTGCAAACTTTTGAAAGTACAGGGTCTTGGGGTGTAAGTTTTGACAAAGAAAAAAAGCGGCTTTCTGTTTATAAAACAGAAGTTTGAAAGATGAAACCCACACAAAAACACCTTTTTCTTTATCAGTAAAAAAAAGCTTTTGAATTTTGATCATTTGGGTGTTCTTTTTCTTGAAATCAGAAGCAAAATTTCATGAAAAGATTCGATTTTTCTTGCAAATTTCATCCATGTCGTTTGATATTAGCTGAATCTTGAGCTTATCAAAAACACCCACCAAAGATTTCTTGCAATTTGATTGCATCCAATTGAAATCAACTCAACATTCTTGAAAATCTTGATGGTGCAATTCTTGAATTCTGCCATATTCGCATCAAGATTGATCTTTTTGAAGTGGGTCTTGTGTAATTGGTGTAGAATTAAGTGGGAAATTCAGGGTTCTAAGTGAGAATTAGGGTTAGGGTTTAAAGGTGATTTTGGGGGTGAAGATGGGATTGGGTAGTCTTGTTACTCCGACGGTCGGTCCACCGATAAAACGGCGAGCAGGGCTTCGACGAAAACAGGCGGGTAGAGGTTCTTACAGGGGTAGTTAGGGGATTTGCCGAAAAGGGTAAAAGGGTCATTTTAATTTTGTGTTGGGGGTGGGGTGGTGATAGTTCATTAACTTAGTGGGAGAAGAAGATGGGTGGTGTTGAATTACACCAAGAACTCAAGAATTTGTGTGTTAACACTGATTGGAAGTATGCTGTTTTTTGGAAACTCAAGCATCAAGTTCCAATGTAAGATAATCTTTAAGAACTTTTGGAGTTAAAAATCTTTTTTTTTTGTTGTGAATATTGATTTGAAATTGTATATGTATATTGATTAGATTTGTATCAGTGAATATGTGGAACCTCGTTAGATTACTTTCCAGAAAAACCCTTGAGAAAAGAATTGGAGGTTGTATTATTGTATATATGGATCTACCATATATACAGGAGAAATTATCCAATCTAGCTGATGTGGGACTCTAACAGTGTTTTGTTGGTTTCCATTAAGTCATGTGCGACAAAGTTGTCTGTGTGGATTAATTTGTAGATAGAGAATGTTTTTGTTTGAGAGGTTTTTTCTTGCAAATTGTGGTGTTCTTTTTGGTGGTTTTTATCGACTTTTGTCAAATGTCTAAAATACCCTTCAATCTTACAACCCAAATGAGTATGCTAAACTTACCAAAATATATAAACATTTGCAGGGTGTTGACTTGGGAAGATGCTTATTGCGACGATGAAGAGAATCACGATCGTTTGATGAGCAACTGGTTCAATAACGTAGACCACAATTCGAGCCAAGATCTTGTTGGATTAGCGGTTGCAAGGATGGCTTATAGCATGTATCCTATCGGGGAAGGGTATGTTGGTAAAAAAAGCCAAATAACGTTTTATTCACATGTGAATATGTCAAACCATTAATCACGTCCATAAAACGTGCTTCGTTGTGTAGGGTCGTTGGACAGGTTGCAGCTACGGGTAAACATCAATGGGTATCTGGGCATCAACTCGTTAATAGCTCTAACGAGGTGAGAAATAGTCTGTATGTCGGTAATATCATGTTATAACGTTTTTTTATAAGTCTTACATCGGTATTTATATCGTAGCTTGTTAATTTTCAGCATTTTGATGGATGGAAAACACAATTTATGGCTGGTATCAGGGTACGTCACCTCCCTTGTTCCTGATATAATCATATGTTTGTTAGCAGCTTAATGAGGTTAATGGGACTAAGTTTAAGGGGTTGTTTGGTTGGTTTTTCCATTAAGTTCTATATGGATAAAGTTATCTGTGTGAATCAATTTGTCTGTATAGATTGGGAAGGTTTTTGTTTAGGAGGGTTTTTTCATAGGTGGAAGAGGTGTGTTTTTTAATTGAGAGGGATGGGTTTGGAGAAAAACTAGGCTTTCAGCATAAAGCTCCCTCTTAAAAGCTTACTGAATAAGCCACTTTCTGTATCATTAAGCCACCACAAAACAGGTATTGTTGACTGAATAAGTTGTGAGCCCGATTAAGCTCATTAGAAAGCCAATTTTTTTTTTTTTCAAACCTCTCAATTAACAAACATGTTCCTTCCATTTATGAAAAAAAAACCCTCCCAAATAAAAACCTTCCCATTTTACATAGACATATTAATCCACATGACAACGTTATCCCATACAGGGCTTATGGAAAACCAACCAAACAACCCCAAAACTTCCTAATATATTATTTTATAACTATGTGTGTGAACGTCTTGTAATGATAAGTTGATAGGATGGCCAAATAAGCCATATAAAACTTATGGTAATACCGTTCATATGATGCACAACTGTTTGATCCTATAAAGCAGTCTATTAGGATATTTGGCATACTATAAAGTGAAATGATCGTTGTTTTTCGGTGTCTTTATGCTATGCAGACGGTCGTTGTTATCTCTGTTTTTCCACACGGAGTTGTGCAACTCGGCTCGTTAAATACCGTAAGCAAGTTCTACGTATACTATAACCTCACGTATTTGTCGATAAAACGCTTGCATTCCTGACAAATTCAAGATTTTTTATTGTGTTATCGTTTCTTTAACCAGATCCCCGAGGATTTGAAGATGGTGAACCATATCCGAGAGAATTTTTTCGACCTAAAAAGTTCTTTCACGGGATCTACCGACTGCTCTCCTTGCATCGTACTGTTTAGAATCTTTCTATTGAAATACGTTTACGTCTAAAAAGTTCGTTCATGGGTTCGTTTGGTATCGAGGCATGATAGAGTAACTGTTCAATGTTTGGTAAGAGAGAATTGGACTACACAGGACATAACATATAAAATGATCAATTTACCTCTAATGTGTTGTTCATATTTTTTTTTATATATTTCGATTGATTTATGTAAGTTATTGTACTATATATAAATATTTTTCAAACAAAATATATCATTGGAATCAAGACGATTTAAATAACACCAAAATAATTTGTGTAGTTTCCAATTTTAATTTATACATTTTGTATAATATTTTATTATTATTAATACTTAATAAATTACATAAATTAACCAAAATATAGAAACCGTACAGAAATAATATTTGAAGGACGGTAAAGCGAAAATTTAAAGAGCATAAAATACAATAAATAACAGTTAAAGAATGAATAAATATATTTGATGTTTTAGAAGAGAATTAGGCTTTCTCACGAGGTTATATTGGTAAAATATATGTCTGTTCCACATAAAAATCCTGCCAAACCTTAAACAGTGATTTCTGTTCTGTTATGTCCTATCTATCAGTGTACCAAACTTACCCTCAGTTTCCTATAGAGTTGATATTTTTGTAATCGTTTTTCAGACGGATTTGTCCACAAGTTCAGTATCGAGAATTTTCCACAAGCCCGTAAACAATCAAGGCAGAACGATCGGAAATAACAAGTCAAACACATGGTCAACAGCCGAAACGATCAACAATCTTCAAGAAAACGAAAACCCGTTATCGGATTTTGTCCAATCCGAACCGGGAACCGATCAAAATCGAAACTTGTTCACGCCCGCATCGTCAACCAACCAAACCGAAACCAAAGAACCATTCAAGTTCCCCGCCGGCTGTGAGCTGTATGAAGCATTGGGACCCACGTTTTATAACCGTTTCGATTGGGAGACAACGACCACCGAGACCCTAACCGTTAACGAGATCCGGGAAACAACGAGCTTAACGGGAAGATCCGACTCCGAAAATCTCTTGGAAGCGGTGGTGGCTAAAGTTTGTTGCAGCGATAATAGTGATAATAAAGGGTCAACGGTGTTTGGTCAAACGGTCAACCCCGTCCAACGGCTAACCGGTGGTCCAGTTTGTTACCCGTTCGAGCGTTTTTCGTCGGAAAGTGTTGGTGGATGTGGTGAGCGGTTAGATCGGGGGTCTCGAGAGCCGGCGAAGGTCGGGAAAAAACGAGCGAGGCCCGGTGAAAGTTGTAAGCCAAGGCCGAGAGATAGGCAATTGATTCAAGATCGGATTAAGGAACTCCGGCAGCTTGTTCCCAGTGGATCGAAGGTAATGCTCGTTTTTTCTGGTTTTTTGGTTCGTTAAGAGTTCGGGTTTTGTTGAAAGTTGTCGTTTTATGTTGCAGTGTAGTATCGATTCGCTACTTGAAAGAACGATCAAGCATATGGTTTTCATGCAGTGTGTCACAAAGCATGCCGACAAGATCAATAAATGTACGGAGTTTAAGGTACGGCTTTCGCTACCTGAATTTCTTTTTGCATCACCCATTCCCGTCCATTAATTTTAACAAATCAGTACAGAAAAGCGGGCCGTCCAGCCCATGAACAACTCTATAACGATCTTTAGAATGTTGATTCGACTACTATTCATTGTGCAGTTGGCGAGCAAAGAAAAAGGTGGTCATGACCACGGTTCGAGTTGGGCGTTGGAAGTAGGGAACGAGCTCGAAGTATGTCCAATAATCGTAGAAAATATTGGGGTCGATGGGCAAATGTTGGTGGAGGTACAAACATAACTTATAACTCGAAGAAGGGTTGGGTTCCGGTGAGAACTGCCAAATTTGGTGAGAAGTGGTTATCAACCGTTGATGAGAAACGGACGAACATTAGCATGAGACGCACCAGAATAATTCCCATTTTAAGCCGCAGTTCGTGGGAGGGTATTTTGATTAAAAGCGATCAACGGTTTAAAAACACTTCTCACCAAAAACAACACTTCTCACATGATCCCATGCCACATGAAGAAACGCTACAATATATTTTTTTCAACGTTTGCGGATAAATTGGTTTGTGTACGATTACAGATGATGTGCGACGAATGTGTTGAGTTCTTGGAAATCGGTGAAGCGATAAGGGCATTGGGTTTGACCGTTTTGAAAGGTGTAACGGATGCATATGGCGATAAAACGTGGATGTGTTTCATCGTTGAGGTATACCACACCCCTGGTTTCTCGCCCTATTTGTGTTTATTTATGAAGCAATTTGAGATAGGTATAAACAAGATTTTGGTTAGAAATGGCGGACCCAAAAATTTATTTGAGCGGGTGCACATTTACGTTGTGTTCTCGAATATTTTTTTACGAAGGAAAGGAAAGGGAGGAAATTGGGATTAAAGTGTAAGAAAATATCATGTTCTCGATACTTTTTTAGGAGAGAAGAAAGGATGATAATAATAATAATTTCCTCCCAAAACTTTCCTCTGAAATGTGGGAGGAAAGCGAAAGAATGGAAAGGAAGGAAAGCGAAAGAATGGAAAGGAAAGAAGTTTTTATAAAAAAATTACTGAAAATATTAAAATTACAAAACTATCCAACCTTTCATTAGCTCCTATTTAGCCTGTCTTTGAACGTGAGCTTCGTTTCTTGGTAAACAGGGGGAGAATAACCGAAACATTCATCGGATGGATATTTTGTGGTCACTTGTTCGGATACTACAATCGAAGACGAACGCTTGAGATAGGAGTTCGTGGTTTTGACTCTAAATGGTTTTGACTCTAAATGGTTTTTTTTAATGGAAATGAGTGATGATTGCTTGTTATGTTTGTTGTGATTTGGGGTGTGAAGTTGTAAGTTTTTTGTCATGATTTTTGTGTGTTTTCATAAGATAAAGATTTATAGATGATGGTTAAACTTTAAACAAAGAGTCTTGTATGGCTTTGTAAATAAGCTTTCTTATGGAAACCACTTATACCGTAAGGTCTGAAGTGGGGTTAAATAGCCAAGAAACTGTAAGTCTACGTTGCAATACACTTTCTTTTACAGTGCCACAAGTTGTGGCTTTGGCTTGCCTATTGTGGTTGATGTGTGTGGTTTCTCAATTTACTTTTGTGGTGGTCTCACATTTCATTTGGGTGGGTTAGAAGCCATAAGCGACCTTGACTTGTTTCTTGTGTATTTTGTGAAGGAAACTTTTTCAATTTACTTTTGTGGTGGTCCCACTTTTCATCTGAATGGGTTAGATACCATAGGCAACGTTGACTTGCAGTTTCTTGTGTATTTTGTTTGGAAAAGTCTGGACACCTTATAACATTTTCCCTATCCACCTACTTACGATAATAAACGTGCTCACAAAGAATGAGCAAATTGAGATTGCACACTTTGTGCAACTCTTTCTTGAAGGGTAATCATGTTAATGGTAAAACAATTATTAAATATCCGCTGATAGATATAGAGTGAAAAACGATTGCCGAAGTAGTTGGCAATCTAAAAGATCAAGGGGTGTTACCCCTAGACCTTTGCATGACCTTACTTGTCAAGGCAGAAACTAGAGATTTTTTTTAGTTGTGACCGAAAAAATCATCATACATACTTATAATTGTAATATAAAAAAGTTGGATAAACTAGGTGACTTGCTAATTCATTGATGGGCTAGGTTGGGCCTACACTTAATGTAATTAGAAATTAAAGTATGAGCCGAGGCTGAGACCAACACTTTTCTTAAAGAGCGATCTAATCAATGCTCTACATCTTTCTTTTGTTTTGTTTCATAAAATAGATGGTGCATATCCGACTAATACAGTGGCACCTTAAATAACAATTTTTTTTTCATTCCGTCAAAACAATCAAGTGGTGGCACGTGGCACTCCTTACTAGGTTAACCCATGCCCGTGAGAGGGACTTTATGGTGATTTTAAGGCTCAAAGGGTTAATGTATAAGTGTGTTCTCCACACCTTCTAACCCATCTTGTTGAACCAACACCCCGTTAGATCTCATGTAAATCACAATTATAGTAAATGATTAATGACACTAAAATCACCAACAGTATAGAGTTGTAAAGAATCTTCCAAAACCTCACATTTAGAAGAAAAACAAAAAGAGAACACGAGTAGCACCCTCAAATGACTTCTTTAGCAGTTGAAATGGATCAATCAATAGCACAAAGTAACTAAATTTACCAAGAGTTGGGTTTTCTAAGAATAGTGTTTATCGTGAGAAAGGTAAGAAATTTTTTTTCACCATCATATGAATCCTATTCAAAGATCAATCAAAAAACTCTTATACCTCTTATATAACTTTTACTGTCAACACTAATCTAAAAGTGATAAAGGGGTCTAAATTACTTATACTTTTTACGTTAACTTATATTTTCACATGAACATTCGTCAATCCTCATTCGTAATACCCTTCATCAATTGTAAAGATCATCTCAAACTCCCATAAAATAAAGAATCTCACTATGACATTCAAATAAAGAAATTAGCATTTCATTAAAATACAAGTGTTACAAGAAAATTAGAGAAAAAAATACAAAGTAGAGTTCTTGCTATTGGTATCATAAAACCAATGTGACAAAGTTATGGACTTATTTAAGAAGCTCATGACAGATGCTCTTAGCTTGCCGATTTGCAGTGATTACCAACTACATCCAGTAAACCAAGGAGTGATACCGAACATTATACTCCTACTACAATTTGACAATCTTAAAATGAAAATAAAAACAATATAGATTCATTACGATGTTTAGACAAGACACAATCAAAAAGAACCTGAACATATATTCAATTCGAGCTCACTCAAATCCCGAACCAAATAACCTGAAATTCAAATGGACGGGTACCGTTTTGGATAGATCCCAATTAAAACTTACCAATATCAAAATTGCATACATTTTTATCAATAAGGACTAAAAATGAAATATATGTATCTAGAAGGACTATTCTTGTAACTTTCCGAATATGCTAAAACCCTAACTACATACATCCTCACATGATTTCCCCTTTATATACGAACTCGATCTTCTAGGGTTTCATCGTCATCGTTAAACCCTAATTCAGATAATGGCCGCCATTTCTTCATCGATTGTGTTCATGGATCCAGAGAGATCGATGAACACAAATTCAGAGAATTACGGTAAAATTTTCACTAGTTATAATGTATGTTTGCTAGATTCAAAGTTTTTCAGAGGTTGAAATGATGATGGAATTTGTTTTCCCTATTGGTTTGATTTGCCGATATGATGGCGAAAATGTATTAGCTCTATCTGATCAACAATCTGTTAGTTCAAAAACTCTTTTATTCGATTTCAGTTTTCATGTTCTTCTTCGATGTTTAATTCATCGATTAACAGCTGATTATGTTCGAATTTAGCTCTAACGATCTGTTAGTTTTTCAACTGTTTTACTTGATTTTTAGTTTTCAAGTTCTTCGATGTTTAATTCATCGTTAACGATCGATTACGTTCGAATTTAGCTCGATCTGATCATTGCTCTGTTATTTCATCAACTGTATAACTCGATTTTAGTTTTCAAGTTTTTCGATGTTCATTTCATCGATTAACAGTTGATTATGTTTGAATTTAGCTCAATCTGATCTACGATTTGTTAGTTTTGTTCGAGTTTAGCTCTATCTGATCTTTGCTCTATTAATTCATCTACTCTATTTTGTCGATTTCAGTTTAGATTTTAATTCATCAATTAATAAGTGCTTATTTACGTTGGATTTATAGCTTCTAGATTATGAAATGATGATGGAATTTGTTTTCCCTATTGGTTTGATTGCCGATATGATGGCGAAAATGTATTAGCTCTATCTGATCATCAATCTGTTAATTCATCGATTTTTTAATTCAGTTTTTGAAGTTTTCCGTTGATAAATGGAGATTTTAATCATCGGATAAGAACTATTCCTGTTTGTTTGTTTGATTTGTTGTTTATGGAGAGTTTCGAAATGATGATGGAAATTGTTTTCCCTATTGGTTTGATTTGCCGATATGATGGCTAAAATGTATTAGCTCTATCTGATCATCTCTCTGTTAATTCATCAACTCTTTTACTCGATTTCAGTTTTGAAGTTCTTCGATTTATAGTTTTTAGAATAAATCATCAGTTAACAGTTGTTTATGTTTGTTCGATTTATGCTCGATTTCAGTTTTTAACTTGTTCGTTAATTAAATCATCAGCTAACGTATTCGTTTGATTGATGCTTGATTTCGATTTCAGTTTTTAAGTTCTTCGATGATTATCATCAGTTAGCAATTGATATAAGTAACATGTGTCTATTTAATATTTAATACATCTTTTTTTGTTTTTAAATAAGCATATAAATGATATGAAATTAAGATGGTCTGATATTTGAGAGTACGAAAAAGGCTTGAAAAAGGTTTTGTAGTGAAGGTATGTCAAGAATTTTTAGTTTATCAAGTAGTCGATGGTGTAGAAGAAATAAGTTATGAATTATAGTAATATCGTGGGTGCCTTAATGGTTGTCACAACCTTTTCCTTTCTTAAGATCATCGTTTGACTTATACTTGACAAAGATGTCTTTGATTTAAAACGGTTTTTATTAAAAGATGTTTTGAGCAATGGCCTGATTGATCTCCGTCACAAATTGTAGCTATAAGATATCAACCCTTGTAAATTTAGTGGCCATAATTGTTTTATAGAAGGCAAGTGGTTGTGCTAACGGAGTGAGAAGGGCTGAACATGATAAATAAATAAAGAGAAATGAAGAAAGAGAATCATAGAATCTTGATCGGGAAGGAAGAAGTGTTAAAAGATAACAATAGTTAAAACAAAACGACAAATAGAGAACGTTATAATCACTATCCTTAAGGATCTAAGCCTTCACTATTTGCACCGGTGGTTTCTAGACTAGAAACCTTGCTTTTACGGTATTACCCAATGTTTGTAATACTTTCTATGAGCATTAGATCAAAGAAAAATATGTATGAAGTGAAACTTGTAACCCATTGTTTCTTTAAGAAATGAAAAGGGCCTATAAGTAAAAGGATGATGATTAAAAAAGAAAAAGAATGCATATATTGTATCCATCTATTTATAAGTATCCACCACAATCTTATTTAAAAAATGAGGATGCATATAACCATCTTTAACTAGTAACTACTACATTCAAAATGTAACTAACATTAATCACCATGCACATATGTTTTCTTTATTTTTTTTTGAAACGCAACAATTTTATTAAACCCAAACCAACAAAAAAACACAAACAAGCTTTCCAAAGTTGCAAGATGCAACCTTGAACAACACAAAACAAGACCATTACACTACACCGAACCCATTGGCCACAACCACCGAAACTAACGAACAACTCCTTGATACAGGTTGTCAACAAAAACAAACAGAAAAATTATATTTCCTTCTATTTTTTTCTCCTATCCATACTCTTACTCACTTGATCAATTTACATTGTGATCCACTAATTCTCTTTCCTTATATTATTCATTGAAGAAAAAGTAAAAGAAAATATGATTTCTCGAGGCCCTTGTATTTGACGAATTTGTGTTTTTTTTGTGTATTGTTGAAGTTGTTTGTCCTCAAGTGTTTTATGTGTGTTTATATATATATATACAATACTAGGTACTTCCTTAGGGTTGTGCTGAGCATGACCCACGACTGGTTGCTAGATTGTACGGAAAATGAAGGTAGAATGCTATAATTTGATGAATATTCAAAGTACGATATCATAAGGTTTTCAAATACGCAAGTATACATAACAAAACATGAGCAAGAGTGGCAATCGTATCGTGTTCGGGTGGGGGAAGATAAAGACTCAATCCCGACACGACCCGTTTAACTAATCATGTCGAAATGTTGAACTCTAAACCGCGACCCGTTAACCCGAACACAACCTGCAACAAGCGATAAAGTATTAGAAGCACAACAAGTCAACAATAAGATTATACCTTCCGGTACAACTGTGTAGTTGCTTCACCACTTTGTTAAACAATTTGCAAGAAAGGAAAACACAAAACCAAAAATAAATCAGGAACATCAAACCGTAATAATTAAGCTTTCTTTTGCCACATTTCTCACAACTTTCTAATGGTTATTTAAAGAATGATGATAACCCATTTGAACACAAGGAAGTTGTGTTTAGTTGACTTAGCGCTTCTTTCGGACAACATCCAACATGGTGGTGTAAGTTGTATATTTCTCGCCAACCTGTTTATAACATGTCAATTCACTTATGACCTGACAACTCATATAGTTAAACGGGTTATGCAGGTTGTGTTCGGGTTAACGGGTCGTGGGTTAGAGTTGAAGAAGTTAAACAGGTTGTGTCCGGATTGAGTCTTTCTGACCCCAAACCCGAACACAACACGATTGACACCTCTACTCATGTTCTCTTATGTATATTTGCGTATTTAAAAACCTTACGATATTACACTTTGAATAATCCATCAAATTATCTACTTTCATTTCTTGTACAACTTAGCAACTCGTTGTGGGTCGTGCTCAGGACGACCCCTAAGATTTAAGAAAACTATATTTCCTCAAACACATTGTTTATGCTAGACACATCAGATTTATACCATTGTGCTATATTTCTTCTCTTGCAGTTTCTCATTTTCTACTCTTATTCTGTGTTATGTTTGTGTCAGCACTAAGCAGAAAGTGAATGAAATGAAAATTAGAGCTTAAGTGTCATTTTCAATTCATACACTGTGAAACTTTGTACAAAAACGTTTCTTTTTTCTTTAAAATGAGCATAAGATTTATACAAAATGCTGAGTAAGCGAAATCTATACATATGCAAATCAAAACCACATGGAAAAACATCCAGATTCTTATGTATGATGAATAAACCCAGAATCAAAAAGATGTTGAAGATAAAGAAAATATCTTGAAACGGGGCAGACATAACTTCAACCTTTTCGATTAGAAGCCTGGGAATTGAATCGAGTATCTTGCGTTTTCTTGATAGCAACATTGGCCGGAAAAAGAAAACCAGGAAGAGATAGTTTGAAGACATGAATGTTCAATGGCATCACCATCGTCATCAACAAGTCTCATGTCTCTCTAATTTCTTCCCCAAATGTACAATTACAAATTTACCCTCACCATCATCATCTTCTCCGAACATCAACCGAACAATCAAAAACTCTCCTGGAAACATGTCCGATTTCAAGATCATCGTAGTTAGCATTGCCGTAGTTGGAATAAAATTGGGAGTAACACAAACCCTCTTCAGCATCGGAAAAGCAGTGGTTGTCGTCGTCGGTGGAACGGCAGATGTGATGGTGGGAGGTTTCACCATCGCCACCGCATTCTAAATCAATGCCGGAATTCGCCATATTTTGGGTTTTTCTTGTTTAGCTGAACATACAGATGTGAGAGAGTCCGAGGCAAAATCAATTGAGTTTGGGGAGAAAAATCAGTCGTTTCCCCGGGTTTTAATTCAGGATGGATTTGAATTTAGGGTTCATAAGATAAAAAAGAGAAAAAGAGGGGGCAAGAAGAAAAGCCAGTGTCTGATTTAGGGAAAAATACATGTAGAAGGGTTTGACACATGGGCGTTTGAGAAAAAGGGACGTGTGGCTTTCGAGGGGGGATAAAAGACTAGAGGACGCGCCTTTGCGTGAGCAGAT